>PITA01015075.1:0-51356 GCA_004023965.1 Spilogale gracilis | reverse complement strand
AAAAAAAAAAAAAAAAAAGAGAGAGAGAGTTTGACTTCTTCTTTGCCAAGTTGGATACCTTTTATTTCTTTCTGTTTTCTGATTTCTGTTGCTAGGGCTTTTAACACTACGTTGAATAGTAGTGGTTAGAGTGGGCATCCTTGTCTTGTTCCTGATCTCAGAGGGAAGGCTGTCAGTTTTTCCCTAGATAGATTTTATGAGGTTGAAGAATGTTCCTTCTATCCCTATACTTTGAAGAGTTTTAATTAGGAGCAGATGTTATATTTTGTCAAATGCCTTTTCTGCATCAATTGAGAGTATCATGTGGTTCTTCTCTCTTCTCATATTGATTTGTTCTATCACGGTGATTGATTTGCGAGTGTTGAACCACCCTTGCATGCCTGGGGTAAATCCTACCTGATCATGGTGGATAATCTTTTTAATGTATTGTTGGATTCTGTTAGCAAGGATCTTGTTAAGAATCTTGGCATCCATATTCATCAGAGATATTGGTCTGAAGTTCTCCTTTTTGATGGGGTCTTTGTCTGGTTTGGGAATTAGAGTAATGCTGGCTTCATAGAAAGAGTCTGGAAGTTTTCCTTCTGTTTCTATTTTTTGAAAGAGATTCAGGAGAGTAGGTGTTATTTCTTCTTTGAATGTTTGGTAGAATTCCCCAGGGAATCCATCTGGTCCTGGGATCTTGCTTTTTGGGAGGCTTTTGATCACTGCTTCAATCTCATTACTAGATATAGGTCTATTCAAATTGTCAATGTCTTCCTGTTTCAGTCTTGGAAGTTTATAGGTTTCTGGGAATGTATCCACATCTTCTAGGTTATGAAACTTATTGGCATATAATTGTTGATAGTAATTTCTGATCATTGTTTCTATTTCCTTGGTGTCAGTCGTGATCTCTTCCCTTTCATTCATAATTTTGTTAATTTGGGTCTTCTCCATTTTCTTTTGGATGAGTTTGGCCAATGGTTTATCAATCTTATTAATTCTTTCAAAGGACCAGCTTCTAGTTTTGTTGATGTGTTCTACTGTATCTATAGTTTCTGATTCATTCATTTCTGCTCTAATCTTAATTATTTCCCATCTTGTGTGGGGGGGTTGATTTAATTTTTGTTGATTTTCCAGTTCTTTAAGGTGTAATGAGTGTTAGTATACTTGGGATTTTTCAATTTTTTTGAGTGAGGTTTGGATGGCTATGTATTTCCCCCTTAGGACTTGCTTTGCTGTATTCCATAGGTTTTGGATTGATGTATCTTCATTCTCATTGGTTTCCTGAAGTGTTTTAGTTCTTCTTTGATTTCCTGGTTGATCCACAGATTCTTGAGCAGGATAGTCTTTAGCTTCCAAGTGTTTGATTTTCTTCTGAACTTTTTGTTGTGGTTGAGGTCCAGTTTCATGGCATTGTGGTCAGAGAATATGCAGGGAATAATCTCAATCTTCTGGTATCAGTTGAGCCCTTATTTGTGACCTAGTATGTGGTTTATTCTGGAGAAAGTTCCATGTGCACTTGAGAAGTATGAGTATTCTGTTTTAGGGTGGAATGTTCTGAATATATCTATGAGATCCATCTAGTCCAATGTGTCATTCAAGGCTTTTGTTTCTTTGTTGATTTTCTGTTTAGATGATCTTTCCATTGCTTAGAGTGGTGTGTTAAGATCTCCTACAAGTAATGTGTTTATATCAATATGACTCTTTATTTTGCTTAACCATTGGCTTATGTAGTTGGCTGCTCCCATATTGGGGACATAAGTATTTACAATTGTTGGATCTTTTTGGTGTATAGACCCTTTGAGGATGATGTGGTGTCCTTCTGTGTCTCTGACTACAGTCTTTAGACTAAAATCCAATTTGTCTGATATGAAAATTGCTACCCCGGCTTTCTTTTGAGGTCCATTGACATGAAAGATGGTCCTCTATCCCCTCACTTTCAATCTGGAAGTGTCTTTAGATTCAAAATGTGTCTCTTGTAAACAGCATATGGACGGGTCCTGTTGTTTTATCCAGTCTGCAACCCTGGGCCTTTTTGTTGGAGCATTTAGGCCATTCACATTGAGAGTGATTATTGACAGATATGTTTTTATTGACATCATGTTGCCTGAGAAGTTCATGTTTCTATATATTACCTCTGTAAATTTCTGTTCTGTGTCACTCTTGGTTTTGTTTCTCTTTTATAGAACCCCTCTTAATATATCTTGTGGTGCTGGCTTGGTGGTTGCATAATCTTTTAGACTTTGGCAGTCCTGGAAGCTTTTTATTTCTCCTTCCATTCTGAAAGTCAACCTTGCTGGGTACATTATCCTTGGTTGTATATTTTGTTCATGTAATTTCCTGAATATGTCTTGCCAGCCCTTTCTGGCTTGCCAAGTTTCTGTGGCTAGGTCTGACCTTATTCTGATGGTCCTCCCTCTATACGTAAGGGATTGCTTCCCCCTAGCTGCCCTTAATTATTCTTTGATTTTATGATTCATGAACTTCACAATTATGTGCCTGGAGGTTTTTCTGACCTCAATGATCTTGGGGGGGGGGCGTCCTCTCCAAATCTAGGTCATGAATATTTGTTTCATTCTCCAGATTTGGGAAATTTTCATCCATGATTTGTTCAACTATATCTTCTAGGCTACTCTGTCTCTCAATTCCTTCAGGGATTCCAATAATTCTTATATTGGAGTGTTTCATGGCATCATTTATTTCCCTAATTCTATTTTCATGGGATTTTAGCTGTTTGTTCTAAGACTTCTCTTGCTCCTCCTTCTTAATCCATCTGTCTTCTAAATCACTAATACAATCTTCAGCTTCACTTATTCTAGCCGTTAGCATATTTAAATTAGATCCCATCTCATTAATAACCTTTCTGACCTTGGCTTTCACTTCTGTCATTAGAGCTTCTATCTTGAGACTAATGTTCTTTTCCAAGTTAGCCATTGCTTGGACGATTGCTGCCCTGAATTCCATATTTTTCATATTGTTTATGTTCATTTCCAGTAATTCTGTGACAGGGGTTGCAGTCTCTGGTTTTTCTTCTGTTGGTCATTCCTCCTCCGAGTCATTTTGGCGAGGAGTGGTTGAGGGGGTGTATAGCTGAATATATCAACCACTATCCAGGTGAATTGCTCGCTGGAAGGTTTCAGAGCAATCAGAAGTCACCACCTAAAAGGAAAAAGAAAGGAAAAAGAGAGAGAGGAAGAGAAAGGAAGCAAGAAAAAAACCCCGTCCATAGTGGGCCCCAATGGTAGGATTTATATGGTACAAAACTACAACAGAGTAAAGAAAAAGACCATCAAGAGTAAAAGAAAGTTGAAGAGATCAAAAAGCTAAGCCCAACCTGAATGACCCCCAAGACCAGTATTTATGTATTACAAAGGCAAAAACAATTACACAGAAACACTGACAGAATAGTGCGGGAAGGTGAGTTCAAACCCTTCTTGTGGGCAAGGAAAGTATTTCAGATCCTCCTGGGTTTGTCTTGTTATTATTAGAGGAGTCCACTTTCAAAAGATATAGAGAGATTAAAACTGGTTTGTATATAGGGGTAGTATTGAATAGGGATGCAGGATTACCTTGAAGCTTATAACTATATATATATTTAAAAGAAAAAAGAATAAAGGAAGGAAGAGAGAAGAAAGGAAAAAAATAGAAAAAATAAACAAACAAAAGAAGCAACAACAACAACAGAAAACATAGGTTTGTGTTTGGAAAAATTTCAAGGTAAAAAGTTATTACAGAGTGTTGTATTAAGTATCACATTGTAATAATAAGTGGGTTAAAAATTAAAAGGACAAAAACCGTGAGAATGAATTTTTAAATTTAAAGTGGAAACTTTAAAAGTGAAAATAGAAAAAAGTTAAAGAAAATAAAGTGAAAAGCTGTATCTATAAAGCATACAGCTTTTGGGGCAGTACCAGGAGCTTAATATATTGCCTTTCCCCGATGCTGGGATTTTACAGTTTGGGTGTTGTCCTTCTGAGCTTCTGGCTTCCCTTCTGGGGGTGGGGCCTGCCACGCTGGTTTTCAGTCCCTTCTACCTGGGCTGTGTCTCTCTGCCCCCTCCCTAGGGGCTGGGCTCCATGGCAACCAGGTTGTCAGGCTTTTGTTCTCTCGAGGATTTGTTCCTTTGCGGCTTTTTGCAGCTGTTCAGGAAGTCAGGCCAGAGCAAGATGTCTGCACCCAGACCTCCTTCCCAGAGAGAGCCCTTAGTTAGCAACCCTCTGGATGGTGCGAGGCCCACAGCCTCTCCCTGTATCTTCCCCTTTGGCCACTTGTCACAACTGGGGGCACCTGCAGCCGCTGGTCAGATTGGTGCCCGAAGCCCCCGCTTCTCGTTTCGCTCCCACGCTGCTGAAACTGCAACTGATTTTGGGTCCTATGACCCTGTCTGTGCCCAGCGAGTCTGTGGTGATCCCCACGCAGGAGGGACTGAGATCCTGCGGCCCCAAACGTCACGCTCAAGTCTGAAAAATCACCTCCCTTGAGGGTTGATCGCGCCTGGCCCAAAGGGCAGGGAAAAAGGTGGCAGAGGGAAAAAAAAAAAAAGGAATGAAAAAAAAAGTGGCAGTTTTAAAAAGACAATCCACTCTGCAGTGTTCTCTCCTGCAGCATCGGGGCGTGCTTTCTCTCCGCAGATCTATATCCCCGTTTCCCCGGCTGCCCCTCAGGCTCTTCGTTTTTGTCTGCTTTGAATCAGACCGTAGTCTGCTGTAGTTCCCCAAACACAGAGCACTTTCGTGCTGGGGTATTGCCTTCCAATGGGTTACCTCTGCGGGCTTCCTTCTCCACGTCCCTTTGTCTTTGGATATCCCTCTGTTTGCTTCCACTCGAGTCTACCTCTTTGTCGATGCTCTTCCCCCGTAGAGATCCAGAAGTGTGAAATATTACATTTCAGGCTGATTTCATGGGTGCTAACAGTGTTCTTGCAGTGTTTTTTGCAGATACTAAGCTCACTTCAGGGGACTCTCCGAAATGGGGTCACCCAGCTTTCTGCCATCTTGTCCTTCCCCCCGATTGGATTTTTAATATCTGTTGAAAAAATAAAAATCTAGAGCAGTGGGCTATAAAATGTTATCATTGTATATATTAATTTGTGTTTCTCAACCTTGAAATGCATGCTTCCTTTAATAAACATAGAGATCTCGCAGCAGTACCCTCTCTGGGACACGTCTGTCTCTTTCTCTCTCTCTCTCTCTCACACACACACACGCAACATACACACACTGGGGATGAGGGGGGTCCTTCCTGGGAACCCGTGAATCTTAAGGAGAGTCATCTGAGGTTCGTTTTTAGTTGTTTACATTACAGATCGAATAGAGATGCCTTTCTCTCTTTCCCTTTCCTGATTCAGGTACATAGTGCGGTTGAGAATCTCTGGTTTTGAAGCTAGCCAAGGTTTGGGGGCACATTAGGAACAAATATCTTCCTATTCTGCCTCAGGAGCAAGGCTGTCTTAGCTTGGCAGAGAACTTGGCTGTTACATGCCAGAATGACAGTGACTGCTTATGGATCCCTTAGGACAGGCCAGGCACTGTGCTTGGCTCTTTAGCTGCTTGAGATGATTTCATCCTCATACCCAATCAGATGAGGTGGGTAACAACAATATTCTAGCTGCAGATATCAGGCTGAGGCAAGATACAAAGTAACTCAGCCAAAGCCAGGCTTGTGCCAGTCCTGAACCTGCCCCTGGGAGCCATTTCTCTGCTGCTCAAGTGTCCTATTGGAGCACAGGTGGTCCCAGTGTCCTGGGGCAGAGCAGAAGCATTCTCTGGACGGGAAGGAGCGACAGGTTGTCTGCTGTGCATCTCAGCCCTGATCCACGGCCCATCTCCAGAGGCGGCTGCAGGCTTCACAACCTTGCGGGGGAAAGTCTCCAGGGAGCCATGCAAGAGGCCCACCTTCACAGTGACAGCAGCATAGTTGAGATAAGAAATAATGCAATTCTCCAGGCAGAGCTGCAGTCTTCCAACCCATATAAATGATTCCTTTAGTAATTTTGCCAAGGATTATGTGTTATGTGTGCTTGGGGAACTAACACAGCCTGAGAATCCGTCAATATTTCTAGAGCAGGGTGTGTGCAATCAGTCAAGCATTCCCCCCCAAAAAATGTAGTCAATGATTTTAACAGCAAGTGATTTTGAGTATGAAAAGATTCTACTATAGTTTTCACTCAAAGCCCCCCACCTTCCAAGATTCACCCTGAGCAATTTCTTAGAGAATTAAAATGAAATGTTTCTAGGGTAACAAATCATCCAGTCTTATGTCTTAGAGCTTTATCACTTTCCAGCTAATGAGTCTGAAGAGAGATTCTCGAGACTGTCATAGAGACCTTGCAGAAGGAACACAGGGAGCTGCTGTCAGAACATAATTATTTGGGTTACAAGTTAGTCTCTTTGGACTGCCCGGGAAATAGCAAGGAGAGAGCTGACAGGGAGGAAGACATTTAGGGAAGGGCAGTTCAGTCCAATGGGGGCATGAGGACTGAGGTCTCTAGGGCAGAGCTCAGTGAGGAGGGGCTGGCATTCACTAACCAGGGGCTGCCTGGTAACTCACTAATCTCTCCCTCCGTTATGCATCAGGATCTGGCTGTTTTTATGTAATAGCTGCCTTAGCATGGGGCCGTTCATCATTTTGCGGAGAACCAAAAGTGGATATCTATCCTGGAAGTGGCATTTTCTTTGGAAAAGAGGGTGTGATGATTTATTACCAAGTCACTGTATTTTGGATCCTGTATTTTTGTATTTTCAGTCCTACAGGAAACATTACTGACAGACCCTTTCCAGTTTCTGGAAAGTGTCCATTAATGCCTTTGCTCCCAGAGTTATCTTTGAGGGGGAAAGAAGAGAAGTATAAGTAAGGGCTAAGAACAGAGCCACATGTTGCCATCAGGGACCAAGATGAGGTTATAACAAACCCACCAACTTTTGAAAAGAGGCACAAGAGGGCTTTGTTCTTGTTTGAATGTATCAGGCATCCCTGAGAAGGAACATGAGCCCTGTTCGAGCAGATTTCAGCTTCCGTGGCTTCTCAGGGACCTGTGCCTCTGTGCCTCTTGTCTTACCTCTCACAACTCATATCAGAAATCAATATTCAGGTTCCAATACCATTTTGCCATGAACCCCAGGCCTTCACGCACTAAACTTTCAGTCTCCTGGGTGCCACTGACCCTTCCTCCCAATTCTTTCCTTCTCCAGCTTGGACCCCATGGCTCATTATATACCCACTGGTTCACCAAGCGTCACCATCTGCTTTCTCTATGAGACCAGCTGAGATTGCCCGTAGTTGTATGTAATAGAATAATAGAATAGAGGACAAAAGGAATCCACAAGGCTGATACATATATGAACACTGCTCCCAACAGGCAACTTCCTCCCCCTCATTCAGTCATGGTTAACGTGTGGCTTTTGTCCTCGTGCTTGTTGCCTCATGGTCACAATATGGTTGCTCTACATCTAACACTGTGTCTGCATCCCAGGCAGGAAAAGGGGAAGATTTAAGGCAAAGAGCAGGTGCGAGTTGGGTGTGCCCACAATCAAACAAAATTATAAAAAGCCCTTTCTTAAAGGATGACTCAGGGATTTCAGCCAATGTCACTGGCCAGTGATAGCCCTCTTCCCCCTCCTCGCTCAGATATGAGGGAGGCTGATACATGTGTGTGTTTTCGCTAGTCCTGTTGCTTCTCTAAACAAAGTAGGGATCTCTTGGTAAGGAAAGTGAGGAGTGGATCTGGGCTGGTAAACCAGCTGTCTCTGCGCCTCTGCACCTCAGGCTACTCCTGGGGGAGCCACTGCTGGTAAGGAAAGTGAGGAGTGGATCTGGGCTGGTCAACCAGCTGTCTCTGCGCCTCTGCACCTCAGGCTACTCCTGGGGGAGCCACTGCACAGACGTGGTCTCCTGCTCAGCCTCTCCCTCTCTATCTCAGAGACTGCCCCATACTTCAGCACTCTCCTCAAGCCCTCTTCCCAACCCCACTTCCCTCACTGATCCTCTTCTGACAGGGACATGCCATCCATCAGGCAAGTCCTCACGTGTGTAAACACGTGGACATCTTTCTTTTATTAAATCTATGCACATGAGCTTTCCTCACCATCCCCTCTATCTGGGCTTCTATATCCCACCTCCTTGTTCACATGGCCCCACTAAGCTGTTCAACTTCTTCCTCTCTCCTGGCTGTCTTCCCATGGCGTCTCAACCTGATGGTACTTTCTGTATCTTGTAGTGAGGCCCACCTAAGTTAATATGTGTGAAAGGCTTAGAATGCTTAGAATAGTGATTGACCCGTAGCTCTCTAAGGCCCAGCTATTATGATGATTCTAAAAAAAAAAAGAAGAAACAAAACAATACAAACATCCTCCTTTGTTCTTTGTGCATTCGTGTGTATGTGTGTATACAGGTACACACACATATACATATATAATCATATATATATTTATATGTATATATAATTGTGGAAGCCAGGCACTTGAATATTCCAGAAATACCAGCTTTAGCATGTCCTAAACCAAGATCACCTGTCTCCTCAGGCTTGTTCACTATTTCAGTGAATGGGACCAACATCCAGTTACTTTTTAATATGTGAGATTTTATGTATTTATTTGAGAGAGAGAGCACACGAGCAGAGGGAGAAGGGCAGGGGAGAGGGAAAAGCAGACTCCCTACTGAGCAGGGAGCCTGACACAGGGCTTGATCCCAGGACCCTGAGATCATGGCCTGCACTGAAGGCAGACTCTTAACTGACTGAGCCACCCAGGCACTCTATTCCTATGAGCTTCTAAAGGGCTGAGTCTAGTTCTAGAATACAAGCCTGGGGTGCCTGGGTGGCTCAGTTGGTTAGGTGACTGCCTTCGGCTCAGGTCATGATCCTGGAGACCAGGGATCGGGCCTCACATCGGGCTCCCTGCTCGGCGGGAAGCCTGCTTCTCCCTCTCTCACTCCCCCTGCTTGTGTTCCCTCTCTCACTGTGTTTCTCTCTGTCAAATAAGAAAGAAAGAAAGGAAAGAAAGGAAAGAAAGAAAGAAAGAAAGAAAGAGAGAGAGAGAGAGAGAGAGAGAGAGAAAGAAAGAAAGAAAGAAAGAAAGAAAGAAAGAAAGAAAGAAAGAAAGAAAGAAAGAAAAGAAAGAAAGAAAGAAAGAATACAAGCCTGGTCTGCTTGGCATAAGTTACGGAATGCTGGGCAGTGGTGCTGTGGCCACTACCCCAATCCCTATCCCTTCCCACCACCTGCCACAGCGGGCTCTCCCTTCATCTGGAACGTCACTATAATAGGCACTCCTTCCCCTCTGGAAGAGCTACAGGGTCCAGATCTGGAATTCAAGTATTTATAAATCTTTGTTAAGCTAGACATCATCCTTGTAGGGATGAGGAGAGAACCTTATCTTTAAGTGGGAACATTTTGTCAAAGAGCTTAAAGCTTTTTGATCCCAAGTCATTTTTTTTTAAAGTTTACATTAGGTCAGAAAGGGGCTGGGATCATCATTGCTCTCTGACAGGAGAAGGAGCTGTAATACCAGATGGGAAGGTTGGTAGTAGCTTGCTCATAGTGATGGCTCAGACAGATTTGAGCCAGATTTGATCTCCATACAATGTTCTCTTTGCAGCTTATACTTCTCAGGTAAAATGCAGTTTGTCATAAATCTGCTCATCTGGAACTATTGCTTGGTGCTGGGGGTTGAAGGGCAGAGAGTGGGGTAGTCATGCTATCAAATTAAGAAGATTTTCAGGACTAATGGGAAGAAAATAAAAGGAGCGAAGGTATAATATAAAATTCAGCATTTCCCAGCTCTACTGCACTGTCTGATGACTCCTTATCTTTTTGTTTGTGATCTTATGCTTCCATCAATATACCTAATACAATATCTTTAGGCTTGCATGGAGAAAGCACACTCTGGTTTCAGGCATAAATGGCATTTTGAGGAAAGGGGTGAAGATCAAATTCCTGCCAGGAGTCAACCTAAGGCTGTGGGGCTCAGGTCTACATAGTGCTCCCTTGTTTCTGTGAAAAAGAAAATGGGCAGGTGTCAAGCTATAATGTACAGAGCCCAGGGGCTGAGGAGCAGTCAGGCAACTGAGGATATATAGGTATCAAAAGGGATTATTATTCTGAAACTCTAGCTTTTGCTATTATGATCTAAAATTCTAAATTTTAAAAACCAGAGGTCAATAACCTGGATAGAAAGACACTTGTATTTTCGTCACTGCCTGAATTCTCATTATCATCTCCCCAAATCTTTCCCAAGGAAACTCCTGTTTCCAACCACATCAAACTACTCTTCATGGACCACACTCTCTTATGCTACTATCCCTATTTCCTGGAAAACTTCATTGTTTTCTCTATATGCCTGACTTCTACTTACATTGTAAGATTATTTCCCAGGGCAGTAGAATAAGGACTTCTACAAATCCACTCCTCCCAAAGAGCAACAAGAACATTAGCATTAACTGTCAAACATCTTTATCAAAATTCTGGAAATTAACTAGAGGCCTACAACAGCCTGAAGCAGATTTTTTCAAGAAAGTTAAAACTCAATAAGAGTACAAAGATCTGTAGCATTTTCACTTGCCTTCATCCTATCCCCCTCTCACTAGCATCATGATAATCTTGAAAACCATCAGTTTCACAACTATGATAGCTACACCCAAAGAGCCACTGGAGGAGGCAGATCAGATTTGGAGTTCCCTTAAAGTCCCATCCTTAGAGAATTGTTACTGTTTGACCTATTTGGCCAGGCACTGAAAAACTCTATTCTCACTACTTGACTTTATGTCACATGACTCAGAATTTCCAAGTATAAACATCAATATCTTTAGGTAAATTGATGAAAACAATTAACAGGAATTGTTTAACATGGCAACTTCCTGCAGCAGTGTTAGTGGTTGGGACTAACAAGAAGCTGTCAAAAAACTTAAAAAGAGTTAGGAGATCTGTGATGGGCTTTGAAAAATTCCAGCAAATTCTGGGGAATCTAAAAGACAGTGCACATATATGGAGATACATTCCTGCCCATAAAAGGCAGAAGGTCTTAAACTCTCACCTTGGGCTCACCTTGAAGCTCTACGCAATCAGGAGGTAAAGGCTAAGGCACAGTTGTAAACACTGGATCTTTGAAGGCATGTCTCAACCTGTACACAGAGTCCCTCAGCAAAAGCTGAGAAAAGACATTGGTTCGACTTGTTTAAGAAAATCTCTATCCGGGGGTGCATGTGAAGCTCAGTTGGTTGAAGGTCCATCTCTTGATTTTGGCTCAAGTCATGATCTCAGGATGATGAGATCAAACCCTAGGTTGGGTTCCACACTCAATAGGGAGTGTACTTGGGATTCTTTCCCTCTCCCTCTTCCCTTCCCTCCACTCACACACTCTCTTTCTCAAAAATAAATCTAGAAAGAAAGAAAGAAAGAAAGAAAGAAAGAAAGAAAGAAAGAAAGGAAGAAAGAAAATCTCTATCCAATAATTAAACACTAAGTTAACCAAGCAAAGAATTCAGTGGCCACACATAATAAGGAATACAAACTTAATAGAATTAATCCAAGAAAGTCACTAAACAAATGGCAGCGGCAGCAACAACAACAACACCTGGAAAAAGGAGAGGGATCTGATTCCCAGAGTTGCCACATCATACTATTTTAAATGACTACTTTTCAACAACACCAATTACAACACAAATAAGACAAGCACAGATATAAAAAGATATGGTGCTTATAAAGGAGAAAAAAGCAGCTGATACAAACTTTACCTGGGAAAGTCCAGACAACAGACTCTCTTGAAAAATATTTTAAATCAGCTGTTATAAATAAGTTAAAAAAACTAAAGGAAATTATGTTTAAAGAATTAAAGAAATTTATGAAATTGATGTCTCACCAAATATAGAATATCAATAAAGATGGGGCACCTGGGTGGCTCAGAGGACTAAGCCTCTGCCTTTGGCTCAGGTCATGATTTCAGGGTCCTGGGATTGAGCCCCATATTGGGCTCTCTGCTCAGCAGGATGCCTGCTTCCCCCTCTTTCTCTGCCTGCCTCTCTGCCTATTTGTGATCTCTCTCTGTCAAATAAATAAATAAAATCTTTTAAAAAAAGAATATCAATAAAGAGAAAAAATATATAAAAAGAACTAAGAAGAAATTCTGGGGTTAGGAATGCCTGAGTGGCTCAGTGAGTTAAGTGTTTGCCTTCAGCTCAGGTCACGATCCCAGGGTCCTAGGATTGAGTCCTGCATCTGGTTCCTTGCTCAGAGGGGAGCCTGCTTCTCCCTTTGTCTACCACTCCCCCTGCTTATGTGCCCCCCCAAAATAAATAAAATCTTAAAAAAAAGAAATTCTGAAATAATTGAAATGAAGAATTCATGATAGCATTCAATAGTAGATTTGAACTGGCAGGAGAAAGAATTAGTGACCTTAAAGACAGGTAAATTGAGAGTATCCAATCTGAGAAATAGAAAGAAAAAGAGTAAAGATAAATGAACAGCCTAAGAGACCCATCAGATACCATCAAGTGTACCAACATATGCATAATGGAAGTCCCAGAAGGATAGGATAGAAAAGGGACAGAAAGAATATTTGAGGAAACAATGACAAAAAACTTCCCATATTTGATGGAAAACATCAAGCTACACATTCGAGAATTTTAATGAATTCCAAGTAGAAAAACCAAAGAGATCTACATCTAGGCATATCATAGTCAAAGTGTCAAAAACCAAGGCATGATACCAATATTCATATAATATGCATATCAGCACCATTCACAGTAGCCAAAAGGTGGAAAAATTCCAAACGTTCATTGGTGAATGAATGGATAAATAAGATGTATATATAAAAATGGAAAATTTTTTAGCTTTAAAAGAAATGAAAATCGGTGGCACCTGGGTGGCTCAGTTGGTTAAGCGACTGCCTTCGGCTCAGGTCATGATCCCGGAGACCCAGGATCGAGCCCCACATCGGGCTCCCTGCTCGGCAGGAAGCCTGCTTCTCCCTCTCTCACTCCCCTTGCTTGTGTTCCCTCTCTGGCTGTGTTTCTCTCTGTCAAATAAATAAAATCTTTAAAAAAAAAAAAAGAAAAAAAAAAGAAATGAAAATATGGCACATGCTGTGGCATGGGCAAATCCTGAGAATATTATGCTAAGTGAAATAAGCCAGATAAAAAAATGACAAATATTGTGTAATCCCACTTAGATGAAGTACCTAGAAAAGTCAACTTTATAGAGACTGAAAGTAGAATGGAGGTTTCTAGGGGCTGGGGAGATGGGAAAGTTAGGAATTTTTTTAAGAGTTTATTTATTTATTTGACAGAGAGAAACACAGCCAGAGAGAGAACACAAGCAGAGGGACTGAGAGAGGGAGAAGCAGGTTTCCAGCTGAGCGGGAATCCCGATGTAGGGCTCGATCCCGGGCTCCAGGATCATGACCTGAGCCGAAAGCAGTTGCTTAAACAACTGAGCCACCCAGGCACCCCATGGAATTATTGTTTAATCAGTACAAATTTTCAGTTCAGGAACATGAAAAATTTTGAGAATGTATGGTACTGATGGTAGCACAACAATGGGAATGCACCTAGCACCACAGAACCATACATTTAAATGTATAATTTGTGTGTTATGTATATTTTAACACAGTTGTAAAAAAAAAAAAAAAGAAAAGACAAAACTTTTGAGTGCAGCAAGCAACAAATGATCCATTACATACAAGGGATTTTTGAAAGTTTAAAAGCTGATTTATCTTTAGAAACCACAGAGACCAAAAATCAATGAGATGATATGCTCAGGTATTGGGGAAAAAATTCTTGTTAACCAAAAATTCTAGGTCCAGCATGACTATAATTTAAAAACAAGTGAGAAATTGAGACTTCCCAGAAAACAAAAACAGATCACTTGTCTCTAATTGACCTGTTCTTCAAGAAATTCTAAAAGAATTCTTTAAGCTGAAATAAAAGAATACTAGAGAGAAAATCAAATCTATACAAAGAAAGAAAAAACATTGGTAAACATAAAAATGTTAAATATAAAAGACAGTATAAGTGTATTTTTGTTTGTAACTTTTTTCTTCTAGCTGTTGTATAAGAAAACTACTTAAAACAATAATTATAAAATGGAATTAGTTTATAAGTTATAAAGATGTAATTTGTATGATGACAGTAATAATAAAAAGTAGGGAAAGACCTGGAGCTATATTGGAACAAATTTTATATATTATTGAAATTAAGTTGGTATTAATCTGAGCTATGCTGTCTTAAGATGTTAATTTAATCCTTGGTGCGACCACTAGGGAAATAATTCAAAAGTAGATAGTAAAATAAACAGCAAGGGAATCAAAATAATATACTAGGAAAATATCTATTTAACACAAAAGAAGGCAGTAATGAGGGCACATGGGTGGCTCAGTGGGTTAAAGCCTCTGCCTTCGGCTCAGGTCATGATCTCAGGGTCCTGGGATCGAGGCCCCGCATCGAGCTCTCTACTCAGCAGGGAGCCTGTTTCCTCCTCTCTCTTTGTCTGCATCTCTGCCTACTTGTGATCTCTCTCTCTCTCTGTCAAATAAGTAAAATAATATTTTAAAAAAATAAGGCAGTAATGGAAAATTAAAAAGGCAAAAAAACCCCAGAGAAACCAAATAGTAAAATGACACATATAATCTTATTTTATAATAATTACATTAAATGTAAATGGTAGAAACACTCCAATCAAATAGCAAAGATTGGCAAAATGGAAATAAAAAAACCTTATCCAGTCATATGGCATCTAAAAGAGACATGCTTTAAATTAAAAATCATGAATGATGATTTTTGGAAGTAAAAGGTTGGGAAAATATACCACCAGACATACCCAAAAGAGAGTTGGAGTGGAGCTACTACCAGGCAAAGTAGCAAAGTAGACTGTAAGACAAAAATTATGACATAGAGAAAAAGGAAGACCTTTTTTAATAATAAAAAGGTCAATTCATCAGGAAGGTGAACAAGTATACCTAAGTATATAGAAAGTACATCCCCATGTTGATGAATTAGAAGGCTTAATTTTGAAAAGATCGTAATACCCCCTGAAAAGACCTAAGCTGCAAGGTATCCCAATCAAAATTCCAACTGCCTTTCTGCAGAAATCAATAAGCTGGTCCTAAAATTCATATGGAATTGCAAGGAACCCAGGATTACCAAAACAATCTCTCCAGGTCCTGCTTCCTGCCCGCCACGAAAACCTTCTTGCACTGGCATTGTCTTGCTCCTCTTGGTCTGGGATCACCATGCCACACACCCTGTAGCCTTCTGGGCATTCTCTCTCTCTGCCTAGTCTGTAACCAGGGGTCTGGTTTCATGTCTGGCTGCTGCTTGTTGCATATCCTGTTTTTCTTGGAAGGAGTCACCCTTGCTCCCTCATCCAACCCAGACCCCCACATCCCAAACCTGAGCCTGGAGTGGGAAGCAATGGGGTTGTGGTGTGCAAAAGACGCAGATATAAGAATCCTAATGACTGGTGGAAGAGGGACCTTCAGGAGGATGAGAATGTAAGAATGCTTGCCATGTATCTGGCATAATGTTAGGCATATTCTGTGAATTTCTCAGTTAATTCTTGTAACAAACCTCAAAGATAGGGATGATCATATTACTATTTTTCAAGATGAGAAAATCAAGGCTGAGAAAGGTTAAGTGACTAGTGACTCAACTACTAGGTACAGACCAAGGACCACTCACGAAGGGAGGAGTCTTCTCAGAGGCCAGCAAGAGAGAGTCCCTGTCTTGAGGTGTGCATGGACATATGTAAACAGGGAGAACACCACACTTGTTTCTGCGTCTCCATTAGTTTGGATTTTGAGTCTCAGGCTTTCAAGCCTCAAGCTCCGGATTTGCTAGGGGCAGAGAAAGCAGAGTTGGACCGGGTGTGGCACCAAAGTAGCATTTTGTTTCCCTGTGATTAGCACTGAAAAGAATAGCCCATAAGAAATCTGTTTTGAAAAGTCAAAGTTCTTGCCCCTCCAGAAAGACCAAGCTTTGGAATTCAAAACAACAGGTTGAATTAAATGTCTTAGAGCCAAAATGGAGAAAATTAATCAGCTTATAATACAATATATATCAAGGCACCTGCAATCTAAAAAGGAAGGGAAAAAAAACCCCACAGATAGAACTGACTCCACATTCCCTGTGAGATTCTGATAGATGTGTATTGTCTGAAATGAATTATTTGGGGTCTGTTTTGCTTTTCTGCCAAAAGGGAGAGAGGAGAGGAGAGAGGAACCATAGTCATATACGAGTCAAAGCTGGTTTGGGATGAGGGAGTCAATGGCCCATTTTCCTTGTGCTCTTGTGTTTATGTCTTCAAAGCCCACATGGGTGATGGAGCAGGAGCTGGGGGCGATCTGTGATGCTTCAGTGATGTCTTTATAATCTTTCCCAAAGCCCATATCACTGTTCATGACATAAGGGTAAACGCGTGTAATCCATTCTGTATTGATATTTGTATTAAAGGCATCACAATTGGGGGACCAATGTGGAGGGGATCCGTAAATTGATGATTAAATGATACAGATTTCACGGTGGAGAATTTATTTCCAGATTCTAATTAGGACCAAAATGAGCTGTGTGGATTCTCGTTAACTCACATGGATTATCTTATACATTATATTATTAATAAAACTCTATTTTCACATCATTTCCAAAGGAGTCAGGGAGTTCAGGCTGGCAACCAGAGACTGGCTTTCTCCTGTGAGCCCCAGGGCCTGAGGACAGATCTGTGCCTGTGGACATAGCTCGGGAGCCCTCATGGCAGCCACCAGAGATGTCCACCCAATGCTGGGAGCAGGCATCACGGGGCAGAGGACAGGCAAGCAGAAACTGCCTTCCCACTCCTTGATGGTTCTCAAGACGTTGTTCTGTGAATCCTCTTCCCAGGCCCACTCCCTGCTCCACGAGACAAGGGAGAGACAGGACTTGCTGTTTCTGCCTAGGGAGAGGCTCCTTTCTTGGCACAATCATCAGTATTATTATTTACTTAGGTAATCTTCTGCCTGGCCACAGAGAGTTTCTGGCTTACGATTTGCACACTTTCACCTAAGCCTTTACTGTACATTCGCCTGTGCCCAGACACACCAGCACCTCGGCTGAGTGCGTGCATTTGACCAATTGACCAGTCATTAGAACTGAACAGTCTCAGCAGGTCTCAACAGGACATAAGTCTTCACCCAGGGAAAAAAAGAAGAGGGAAGTACTTTTTTTGTTGTTAACTCCCTAGGCCCTGAACCACATATAATATATCTTATTATTTAATTCTCCTGAAATCCCACCAGATGGGCATTGCCACCCCCACTTAACATATGAAGAAACTGAGCCCAGAGAGGTGAAGTGATGGGCCCATGATCCCACAGTTCTCATTCAGAGCCGATTCAGAGAACTGACATCCATTTCATATAGGCCATCGGTAAAGTGATGTGGCTCTCCATAGCCAAAACCTTCTTCCACCTGTCCTGAGAAAAACAGCTCCCCATGTCCAGAAGTGGGGACCACTCACGCTGTGCTGGAGGAAAGCTTCATCCCAGAGCACCAATCAAGGGCCCCCTGGGGACCAGGAAGCTGGCAAGGCCTGCAATGAGGACATTCCCTGTCCCCCACCCCCTTCCCCACTCCCTTCTCTTTGTCCACTGCATCGAGATGAGAATAAACAACTGAGAAAACAAACGGGTTTCCTGAAGTTTCCTTCCTCTCCTGTCCCAGCAGACTATGCATTGTTCTTCTCTGCAGAGGACAGGTTTCATATAAATAAGGGATTCAGTGTGACTCCCTTCACCAATGCTAAAATTCCATTTAAAAGTAAATTGACTTCCTGAAATATATGTATTGGCAGCAGTGGCCACCTCAGCTGGGATTACATTTTACATTTAACATAGTGCTGTTTGCCTTGACAGATTCCATATTTTTTCATACATAAATCAATAGAGTGATGTTTGAAGAGCTTGAATCTATCTTTCATCGTTCCCCATCCCCTCCAACCCTGCATTCTGAAACCCATAAAGAAGTAACTTTCTAGCAGGTGTCATTTAGTTGGAGACTATTATTTATGGCATTTGACTGTAACACCATCCACTGTGAACTCAAACAGGAAATGCTACCAGGCAGAGCCAGGAATATACTTCTGGAAGGAAGCACCCTAAAAGTATTTTCTAAATCATATTTCTGTGTGTGTGTGTGTGTGTGTGTGTGTGTGTGTGTGTGTGTTTAAGCACCTATATGTGCACATGTTGTAAGACCATTATGTATAGTTTTTTCCTGACCTTCTGCCCTGACCTGGGTAGACGTAGGTATACAAGGAGTAGCTAACCAAGGCAAGAAGCATCAGGCTGGGAAGTCTGGGAGAAGCAGGAGATGAGCAATGGTGGGAAATGGGCAGGTGCATGGGAGTCAGAGTACCTGTGATGGGAAATGAGGGCATAGGTGGAATCTCAGAGACGGTATGAATCTGCCCTTTCCTTGTCCAGTGGCACCTTTCAAGATTGGCACTTAGCTTTGAAAAGGAAGAAAACCACTTAGACATCTAGCCTCCACAAAGCTCCTTCACTCAGCCCTTGAGGAAGGTGGTACTGATCAGACACTCCCAATTCCAGGCTGGAGATCTGGCTTATTTTCTAGTAGGTGGAGCTTAGGGATATCCAGAAGCTTATGCAGAAAAATGTAAGTCTTGCTGGCTCCATTTTTTTAAATTTTTTCAGTGTTCCAAGATGTATTGTTTATGCCCCACACCCAGTGCTCCATGCAGTATGTGCCCTCAATACCCAACACTAGGCTCACCCATCCTCCCACCCCTTCCCTCCAAGACCCTCAGTTTATTTCTGAGTCCAAAGTCTCTCATGTTTCGTCTCCCTCCCCAATTTACCCCACTTCCCATTTCCTTTCCTTCTTCTACTGTCCTCCATATTACTCCTTATGCTCCACAAGTAAGTGAAACCATGTGATACTTGACTTTCTCTGCTTGGCTCATTTCACTCAGCATAATCTCCTCCAGTCCTGTCCATGTTGCTACAAAAGTTGGATATTTATCCTTTCTGATGGAGGCATAATAATCCATTGTATATATGTACCATATCTCCTTTATCCATTCATCTTTTGAAGGGCACCTTGGCTCTTCCCACAGTTTGGCGATTGTCGCCATTGCTGAAATGAACATTGGGGTACATATGGCCCTTCTTTTTGTTGCATCTGTATCTATGACCCTGCAATTGCACTACTGGTTATTTACTCCATTTTTTTTAAAGTAGCAAGAAAATAAAATTTTGCTAGAATCTTTTTTTAAATACTAATGACCCATATGTTGTTACCATAGGATGACATTACTTGTAGCTTTATTTTCTAGAATTGGTGTTTGATTTAAAACAAAAAGTAAGTCAGGAATTCTCTGGGACCTTTTACTGTTTAACATTTTAGATGAAGTAGAGATGCTGAGTTATGGTAGCAGTGGATAAGGGCTGTAAGCTAAAGGGAGGGCATAAAGGGTATGGAGGAGGCATTTTGAGCTGACCCAGTGGCCATATTTGCATGGCCCAATGGATAAAGCTAAGTACAGAGCTGTTGTAATGATTCTGCTGTTTCTTGAGGTCTTTGCTATTCCTCTCCCCAACTTTCTTCTGAAGAAATGAGTCTTCTATTTTATTTTAACCTCAAACATTCTGAATGTCCACATATATGAGAATTCACAGAATATTTAACCTCTTTCCCTCGTCTTTGTAGTGCCTAGATTTTTAAATCATCCATCCTTTACAATAAATGATACTCATTCAAAAGAGAATCCTTATGTGCTTTAACTTTCAGTCCTTTGCCAGTTCATTATTCTGATTTTGGTGTCAGAAAGAGAGTCTCTCCTGGAACTCTCTAGGGAGAGTTGTCTCTGTGCCTTTGACTCCACTGTCATGAAGGAACCCTACTGGCCCAAGCGATAAGTCTCCTTTTTCAGGTGGGAGGAACTTGAAGACAGGAATAAGCTTTTAGTAGGAAATGGGAACGCTGTGTTCCAGTTCTTATCTCTCCGAAATGTGTATATTTGCCCTTTCTTTTGGAAGCAGTACGATCTGAAATTTAGGTCTAAGCGAGAGAGAAAGTGGTTCCGTAGACCTCAGTCCTGAACAAATGAGTGTTTGCCAAGATCCAGCCCAGCCCCTTGGAGTTCTGCCCTGGGGTTTGGACCACAGCCCTAGGCAGCACAAATATTCCTCAGCCCTCTTGCTAATCATTGTCCTGGATTCTCAGAGACTCGGGAGGGAGCTGTGATCAGGGGCGGGGTTTTCCTGGCCACTTGAGCAGGTGCTCTCAAAGTACCATCTGATAGTTTCCAATCTAACCGTATAATGGCTCTACCCAGAGGTCCCATGTTATCAATGATTGGAGCATAAAGAGAATTCAGTCAGCCAGGATGCATGGCTAAGAACTGAATCAGAAAAACTCCATTTAGATTCCCCTGCCAGAAGATTGCAGACAGAAGCTTGGTGGAGGCAGAGAAAACTAAATCAGTCTACTAACTAGTCCTTTGTCCATTCATTTGCATTCCCTGCTGGAGGTGGAGGGAGTGGGTAAGTGGCAGGTTGGCTCCAGGGAGATCTCTGATGAGTTTTCACTCATTTCCCTGGCTGGTGGAACACAGCTGGCAGAGCCTCTGCTTTGGTGCCAGGCCCTAAGGATCCTTCCAGAGCCACTTGGAACACAACATGACTACTTGCTATGATTCTTAAGCTTTTATTGCTGCTCTGGATGATTTCTCAATTCAGTTACAAACATGTTAAGGGCGTTCACTATATTTTATATTTCTCCATACCTTCCGCAGAACCTAGCACAGTGACTTGTATAGAGCTTATGCTCAGATGCTATTAGTGAATTTTTGTATGGATTGTCTAAAAGGTTCCAGGAATGGGAAAACCTTGGAATTCTGATTAAAAAAAAACCTTCATCTGCAAGACTACTCCTGAACGGCAATGAGAGTTTTCCTTTGACACCTTGGCATGCTAGGACTCCTACAGCAGTTAGTTACAAAATAATCTAATTTTGGAAAGGATGTGCATACTATATTCCATTAATTCATTTTTAACACTGATGGCTCTTGTAATTGGCAATGTTTCTTCCTTTTGTTAGTGTTATATAGAATAATAGTGCTTTTTATAATGGATCATGACTTAAAGCTAATAGAATACGGTGTATTTGTATCTATAATTTGTCATGTGTCTATCCAATAATTCATCTATAACTCCATGCAGTAGCCTTTATTTGATGAATGAATATGGATGGAGCTCATAACTTATATCAAATGTGACAGTCCCATACTTTGCTGCCACTCTCATGCATGTTCTCAGGTGCCCACTTAGAGCTTTTAGGGGGTGAGTGGACCTAGAACTGGGGAAAGGGAAGGTTGCATAACTAGAGGACTCAATAAGGCATGTGTATGCAGAGGTAGACAGTCATGGTGGTCTGCTTGCCATGTCTACTTCCATTTTATCCTCCCTTTACTATTTCTTTATGCTTCTAGGGCCTAAAATTTCACCAATGCATGATTAATTGTTAAGTTAGGAGTAGAAAGAAACATCTAAAAACACAGGTATCGGAGTCATTGCCTTAAACTTATCAGTCTTAGTGTGCCCTTTATCTATGTCACTCCTTCTGGCAAGTCAACGGCGAAGAGCAACACTCATGCAGGGGATTATAGGAGAGAGGAATGTGTGGTGGGAGGAACTCGGGGGAACTGGATGGCTTATTCTGCTCTAGTCTTTAAAACGCAGGTTTTGAGATGGACTTTGTGAAAGCCTTAGTGTGCAGGACAGAAGGATACAGGAAGAAGCAGTTGAAGGTTTAGAAGCTGGCCTTCTACAGAAAATGGAGAAGACACATTGCCACTTGCTTCATTCTCCAACGCATGTATGTGAATAAGGGTGTTATAGACAGCTGTCCAGACTCCAACCTCCCTTCCTTTTCCTTTTTTATTGAGGTATTGGCCCTTCTACCCTTCAGCCTGGGAGTTTCAGGGATACCTTTCTCCACCCACCACCTGAGTGGCTGAAGTCAATGAACACATCTCATCCCAGAGAAAGTGTCTAAAAATGGACCCATGACCCAATTGAGAGTGATGAGATATGTGTGTCTGAGAAAGAAACTTCCACTTGCTTTGGACACGAAGATGTAAGGCTATGGTATCCCATCTGTTTTAGGGCCTACCTAGATTTTTGTAGGTTAACCTGGAAACTTCACCATTATATATATATATATATATATATATCATTTTTATAATAAGAATTTTTTTTCATCTTGGGAGAAATAGCTGACTTCAAACAACCTTTTAGAAACCAACCTGTTCACCAGTTCTAGAGTAATACCAGAAATTTTTAAATAATAAGTTGTTTATATGTACCAAAGAAGTGAAGAATATTTTCTATAATATTTCAAAAATTTGAGAGTGACATTATATCCTGAAGTGATATATTAGGTTAAAAGGGAATATGACACCCTGATATATAAAAGTCCAAGACACTGAAGTAATTTATGAAGTGCTAGCAGCTAGCTTCACGTTAAATCTCACTATATGGGCACTAAATTACTTTGGACACTGTGGTGAGATGTTTCAGTACCTTGTATTATGAAAGCACCAGGTTCAAGGTCCAGTAGTTAGAAGTGGCCTCCAGTAGAGAGTGAATCTATTTCAGCCCAATCTGGTCTGAATAGAAGGCCCCAGAACATCCAAAGATTAAGATCCATTTGGATCCAGCATGGTCCTAAAGGACCCATGGGTAGTCTTCACACTCACATAATAAATAAATAAAATAAAGATAGCAGCCAAAGATTTTAGAGAATTTTCCAGTTTGAAAGATGCTTTTTATAAACATATTTCAGTTGTGCTCTGGGGAGGTGGCATTCCTGTTTTAGAGAAGCAAACAGGTAAGAGTATCACAACAGACCTGGGACTCCAACAGCTTTTCTGACTCTCAAAGATAAAACTCAAGTTTATTAACTAATCCAGGTATTTCCGGTACATTTTGCCTTGAGTTTTACCAAGAAAATTGAGACCACTAGGGGTGAGTTCCCTTGTTTTCCATCCTGTACATTTTAACAGCTCTCTGGAATCATCTGCTCTCTCCATTTTCTCTTGTCTTAACCAAAAGGGAGAGATATCCTCTGCAGCATCTAGCGTTAATTCATTTGCTTGTGCTCTGCCTCTGGTGATCATCTTTGGCTTCTTTGTCTCCCTCCTCCTTCCCCTCTGTCTCCAAATTTGCTGAACTCTGCTCTATTAAAAAAAAAAAATCAAAACTTTTATCTGGAGTCACTATCTTATTCTTTCTCTTCCTTTCCTTCCATCTCTTATCTTTTAGAAGGAGTAATCTCTCCCAAGCCTCCTTCTTCTTTCTGCACACACCCAATGTCTCATCAAGTATTGTTAGTTGGACTTTCCTTATGGTTCTAGATCTATTTCTCCTTCTGCACGTAGCAAGGAAGCCATTCTAATTCCAGTCTCTATTGCCTGTGTATGAGCTGAATTGTGCCCCCCATTCATATGGTAAAGTCTCAATTCCCAATCCTGAAGAATGTGACTATATTAAGAGATGGGGCTTCTAAAAGGGTAAATCAGGTAAAATGAAGTCATTAGGGGGGCCTTAACCCAGTATGACTCTTCTATCTAAGAAGAGATGAGGATACAGACACAGAGAGGAAAGACCACACAGAGAGAGAAGAAGACGGCCACCAAAAGCCAAGGCAAAGGCTTCATAAGAAACCAACCCTGCCGACACTGTGATCTCATATTTCCAGTCTCCCAAACTGAGAGAAAATAAAGTACCTGTTGTTTAAGCCCTCCAGTCTGTGGTCATTTGTTACAGCAGTCCTAGCAAAGTAATACAACCCCCAAGTTCTAATCAGCTCACTAACCACTTCCCATGTACCCAGATTCTTCCCTTCTAATGACGATGACCTTCTGTATGGCCAAGAGTAATTTTCCTAAATCACTGTATTGACTACAGCACTTCCCTCCTCAAAAAATTCCAATGGCCCCCTTTTACCTGTAGAGTAAGTCTGAAAATCATCTTAACATTCGGGCTCCCACAATTTTACCATTTCCCTTTCTAGCTCTGTCTTCCTTAACTTCCCACCTGAATTTTCTCCTTATTTATACTCAATTGTTTGCCATGCCCCATGCTTTTTCCTGTGTGTAGCCCTCCCCTGCTAACCCTTCATATCTTCGTTAAGGGAATCCCCATTTCAAGGCCAAGGTCAGTTCGACCCTCCAAAAAGTCATTCCTTAATTTCATTTTCTTCTAAATTGCAAAAGAAAATGGTTTCTCTTCTTTTTATATGACACAGAACTCGCCTCACCTAATCTTACAAATACACTGGAAACAGCCTCACTCCTCAACTAGACTCTACTCTCTTGGAGGACAAGGATTAATGTTTCATGGTTGTTTTTGTGGGGGTTTTTTTTGGTATTCTTTTTTTTTTTTTTTTTGACAGAGAGAAATACAGCTAGAGAGGGAACACAAGCAGGGGGAGCGAGAGAGGGAGAAGCAGGCTTCCCGCCGAGCAGGGAGCCAGATGTGGGGCTCGATCCCGGGTCTCCGGGATCATTAATAAGCCAAAGTACAGGTTATAGTGAGTACCTATTGTTTGTCATTCCTAGGTAACAGAAGTAATTATTTGAGGAATAGAGAAATGTGGGATGTAGCTCAGTGCTCTACAATGAACCTTATTTATTTTTATGTACTTATTATCTTGGTTTTTATCTCTCTATATCTTGTGTCTTACCTATGGATTGTTTTGTTTTTTAACCTGGCTATGAAGAAGCATTGGTATAGAATACCGCTCTGCTTCACTTGGGTTCTCACTTAATTACTTCTGTAATGTATTCATTGCATTATTTGTAGTAAGCAGTTTCTGTATAACTTCCATGATTGAGTGCATTCATTTCATGAAGATTAAAAATGGATAGCGAACCATTTTTATTATTACATATGTTATTAAAGAAAGTATGCTATTGCTTTGGAACTTTTGATTCAGAGAGAATTTCCTTTTGTTTACTGTACTGCTGAATAATTCCCCTGTTACCCACCCTGACTCCTCTCCCGAATAGCTATGGCTTTGGCAGTGCTTGCTGGCTAGACAAATATATCACTGCGATTGGAAAAATATCACAAGAGGGACAGTTCCAGGTTTGAAAATAGGGCAATTAGCTCTCAGCATGAAAAGGTGTGTCAGATGTTCCTGAAACTGAGTGACAGATAATGTTGGCTTTAGTCAGGCATAATACCAAGGGCTGAAATGGCCATCTAGGATGGCTCCCTGTGTGTTTCTGTCAAAGAGGATGACTTCTGAACTGACTTCCACTACTTACCCCGACAGAATTTGCCAGCGGGAAATTGGGCAGAGAGGTGTATGTCTATAGCTACACACACACACACACACACACACACACACACACACACACACATACACACACACGTATGTGGGGTCAAATGTTCTCATCATTTCCTTTATTAGTAGGAGGAATTCTGCTACACAAATGATATGCTGACATTTCAGAAAAATCACCATAGTAGATACTTGGTGTGGGCATCAACTGCAGCCTCTTCCTTTGGAGAACTGCCTTTCCTCGGTCATGTTTCTGGGGGGGCTACCAATGTGGTTCCTCACAGCCTGCCTTCGGAATCATAGCACCAGCCCTGAACCCAGTGATGGGTCACAGCAGTAAGAGTGTCCCCCACACCAGGCCACTGAGAAGCTCTGCTGGGAATCCTAGCACTGGCCCAGGACAGACAGGCTCCTTTCCTGTAAGGGTTGCTACACTGACCTGATGCAAACCTTGCCAACTGCGCATAAGCTCTTTGGACTAGGAAAGGGAAAGAAGAAGACAACTTACCAAGACAAGCAAGGAGATGCCGGAGAGAGAGAAAGAGAGAAAAGATACAAGAGAAAGAGAGAGAGCATTGTTTGCATCACTGTATCCAACCTTCCTTCAGGCCATTTCTCCTCTTGTCTTTCCACGTCCAGGAGGGAACAAACCTCTTCTCATTCATGTGTGTGTTAGGCTGAAGAGGGTAGTGGTTGGGGGATGTGGAAACAAGGGACACTGCCTCACAAGGAGGTGGCATCTTTGCCTTCACTGAGCAGGAGTTGTCTTGGACATGCCATGGAAGCTGGAAAGGGTCAAAAGTGGCCACAAGGTGTTCTGATGTCCTAAGTCAGCCTCTTGGGAGCTGGGCTCCCAGGTCAGATGGCCATGGCGGTTGTGTGCCGATCCCCAGCATATAGTATCTGTCCAAGCCTATCTCAGCTTAGTCAAGGAAGTGACACAAGACACTCTGAAAAATAAGGAAAAATTTGGAGGTCCCTATACCAACCCACCAACATTCATGGCCTACCACTTGGTGCTGTAGGGCTGTGGAGAGGGACAGAAAGATGGGGCTTGTAGTGTCACCAAGGGTTCTTTGTGGCTGTGGTCCTTGATCAGGGACTTAGAAGGCTGGGTAGAGATTATAGTTAAATAACTCTTTAAGTGCTGGGATAAAATTCTTCTTTTCACTTTTTGGACTTTTAGAGTTTGGGGAAAATGTTTGATCCCTGCTTCTCTTGAAGGTTTTAGGTTTTTCTTTTTTGTCTTACCTGACTTTCTTATCCCAAGGATGATCTGGGCCATGCTGAAAGTGAGGGACAGACTCTGGTCTTCACCAAACTGACGTAGCCAACTCTCATGGCTGTAGAGAAAAGGGTGTCTCTTTCCATTGTGGTCAAATGGGGACATATTGCAACTTGTTTTAACTACCTCCAAGTATTATCATGACTAACTGATAAGATAACCTGGTGATAACACTTAAGAAAAGAAAAGCAGGCAGTGGGTATGATCAGTCGGTACCTCTGGGCTCTGACACCAAACCTATTAGACAAATGAATGGACCATAGCCTTGCAGATCTGGTCTGCTTGGTTGGGCATGGTTCTCTCTCCAGAAATGCTGTAACCAGATAGACCAGGTGGCCTGCATGGGGACTGTTGTCCTGGTGAATGAGGCCAACAGATCCTTGTACTTCTTGGCAACCACAAGGGAAGAACTTGTTCAAGAAATGGCAAATGGGAAATAACAAGAAAGCACCCATTTAACCATCTGCAATTTATAACATTATCTTTTATTTATAAATTCATACGATGATGGATATTTAAGACAGATTAAAGCCTTTTTAAAAAAGGATAAAGAGTGGGAAGTAGAGAAAAGAGAAAGGTCCATTTATGACAAGTACTGTTCAAAGCAATTTAAAGTTTCAGGGACTAAATTCTTTTCCTGCAGATCAAGAGCCCCTGGGAAGACAGAATGGATGTATCCATCTCAATCCATCCCATGTGGGTACTAACACCTTGAGTGAGATAGTGAACAGCTTTTAAAGAGATGAATCTTCATTCCAGGGGTGAATATTAAATTTCACATTTCATAAAGGACCTGAGTCAGATCTACTGCATAAAAGTGACTCTCAGTTAATGTCATCTGTAGGCAAGAAGCAGCCTCTCCTTGCTTCTGACTTGGATGGCCTGCCTCACACCAGTAGGAAATGTACTCATTTCTTCCTTATCATCACCGTAGCTGTACATTAAAGATATCATAAAGATATTTTATTTCCATACCAGGATCAAGAGGTTTCTGAATCTCTCAAATTTGTCTGAACCCAAATGTAGTTATCAAGAAATATAGAGAATATAATCTCGTGAGCCTCTGGAAACTTGAATAGCTGGTAAACATTGTAAGATAAGACTAACATGTCGGAGACAATGACTTCATGGTAGAACATGCCTAACGATGGACTGGTGCTCCCCCCACGCCTCTGAACCAGTATGTGTTTGCTCAGGAAAGCAGAGACCGCTCTAGCAGGGCAAGCAGGAAGGATGGAGAGAGGCGAGTAGGTGCTGATTAAATCACTGGAATCCAAAGGAGAGAAAGTGCAGGGACCACCATGACTGTCAGGCGTGCCGGCAGAGAGTTAAGGGCTGGTATTGTTCTGAGTCAAGAAGCTACAACTGGGGGTTCCTGGGTGGCTCAGTTGGTTAAGTGAGTGCCTTCGGCTCAGGTCATGATCCCGGAGACCCAGGATCGAGTCCCACATTGGGCTCCCTGCAAGGCGGGAAGCCTGCTTCTCCCTCTCTCGCTCCCCCTGCTTGTGTTCCCTCTCTGGCTGTGTTTCTCTCTGTCAAATAAATAAAACCTTAAAAAAAAAAAGAAAAAGCTACAACTGCTCCAGGTCTCATAGGTGATTCTTCATAGATCTGAGGCAGAAACGATGTCAGGGCTGAAAGCTGCTAATAACGCAAGTCGCACAAAACCAGAACCATGGCTTCCAAAGGAAGAAAGGAAATGGCTCCTGCCACCCTTCCACTTTCCAGATACCAAGTGAGTTCATCTTACTGGTGGAATGTAAAGTAGATGGAGGGGCTCCTGGGTGGCAAAGTTGGTTTTGGCTCAGGTTGTGATCTCAGAGCCCTGGGATTGAGTCCCACCAGGCCACAAGCTCCACAGGAAGTCTGCTTGGGATTCTTTCTCCCTCTCCCTCTACCCCTCCCCCCACTCTCCCTCTCTTTGTCTCCTCTCTCTGTTTATCCCCCGATTATGTCCCCTCTCATAAATAAATCTTTAAGGTGTATGGAGACACATGGGTGGCTCAGTCAGTTGAATGTCTGACTCTTGATTTCGGCTCAGGTCATGATCTCAGCGTTGTGGGATCGAACCCGACTTGGGCTCTGTGCTGGGCATGGAATCTACTTGAGATTATCTCTCTCCTTTTCCCAGTCCCTTTCCCCACTCTCACTTTCTAAATAGGTAAATGATAGATAGATGGATAGATAGGTAGTAGATACTAGATAGATGATAGAAAGATGATAGATAGATAGATAGATAGATAGATAGATAGATAGATAGATAGATAGATGGAAAACACTCCTAGCAAAGGAGAAGGGGAAATTCAGTTTCCAAGTTTCTGGCCTGTGAAACATGAGAAAGAACATAGGAGGAGACATAGTGCCAGCAGTTAATACCCAGCCCAACCTCCGTCTTAAGTATTTCTAGTTTGGTATCTTTCCTCCATCAAGCAGCCCCCTTCCTAACCTCCAGCCACCACACAGCTGTGATTGGTGATTGCCTACTGAAGGGTTTTGTCCTAAATAAATGCGTTTCCTAGATAAACAGCAGTAACCAAGCGGCCTTCAAAATTATTCTCCATTCACTCCTCTTTTCTCTCCTTTGGTCCCAAACCTCCCTAGTCTCCTCCACCTCTACTTTTCTTGATTTAAAAAAAGAAAAAAATTGCATAAGTCAACAATCGAACAAAGAATGCCCATGTGTGTCAAATTCATTGGCTCTGACAACAGAGACGTTGCCATCATAATGAAAGCTGTTGAAAGTGTAGTAGCTGTGTCTAGTTTAAAAGAGCATTAATTCAATTCAGCATTTTCATTTCCATTTAACAAAAGACCCACGATGACATTTTGACACACTTTTCCAGTCTTGCATCTGATTTTCATGAAAAGTGAAGCCATGCTAAGAAACACCAAGAATATAACTGTGGGAGTAGGGTGGAGGGAAAAGAGAGATTGAGGAAATTTTACTTGATTCCCCTAGCAAAAAAAGAGTTATGCTACTTTTTGTGAAACTTAATGTCATATTAGAGCAATAAGAAGAAATGAGTCATTCGACCGCATTCTCCCCTCTAGGCTAGAACCACAGGGCAGAGAACCAATACCCCAGTCCCGAGGTACTTTCCTCCCGCTCACCGCTGGTGAGCCCCTGGGGTGGGGGAACGGATGAAGGTCTGTAAAGCAGCATCTCTACCCCCTGCCCAGTGGGACAGGAACTGAAACTTCAAGACCCCTGTCCACCCCCCCCCCTCCCAACCAGGCTCTTCCAGTGGGCAGTGCTTGAGGGAGGCCAAGGAAGGACTGCAACATCCTGTCTGCCCCTCTTCCTCTGAGTGTTCCCCAGCTTCCCTTCATCCCAGTGGCACGTCTCTGTCACAGTGGCTCAATCCAGGTTTCTGATTCATATATTTTTTTACGATTTTATTTATTTGAGAGGGAGCACATAACAGAGAGAGAGCAGAAGCAAGGGGAGAGGCAGAGGGAGAGGGAAAAGTAGACTCTCCGCTGAACCCAGTCAATTCCAGATGAGCCCGCCACTCCAACCCCACCCAGGCTCCTGGGAAACTCTTTTCTGGTTCCCTTCCCTCAGCTCCCTTGCCTCAGCCTGGGACACCAGCTAGCTCTGCACCGAGCGCACACTTTCCCTCACATAGGAGGTGTCTCCATGAAGCCACCTGCAGCGAGGAGCAGGGACAACCCCCTTTGCATGTGCACATGGCATTTCTGTCCCCCGCCAGACCTGCACTTTCAACTCCCAAAGTCTGGAAAATCTCAAACATCATACTCTGCTCTAGGAAAGAACATAGCCAAGGGAAATGTCAGGTTGACTATTACCCAATTGAAGTAACACAGTAGGAAGCAAATAAACCTGATTAAAGAAAATGGAGTACATTTCTGGCTTGGCAGACAAAAGATATATATAAACAATGTTTTAAATGCACCTGAAATTTTCCCTTGCTGCGGGCTTGCTTAGGAGCTGGAATCCTAAATCGAGAGCACCACCTGCTGTCCATTGTCAGCCCAGAATGTTGTGGGTATTTGGAGGCGGCCAGAGGATGCCCAGAGTGTGTGAGGGCATATATGTGTGACTGCCCAAGGCAGAGTTCCCACAGGGTTTCTGGTCTTGCTCAGAAGAGGTGAACTCACCACACGTCCACAGTGATCCCGGGGTGGTGTATTCTCAAGTATCCAGGTCTTTGGAAAAGTGCCTCTTGGGAGGATCCGAAGTATGCCACACTTTCCAGCAAAATCCTCCACAGGGGAAACTGAAACTGAAGAGCAAATGTATGGAAATAAGTAATTACGGTTGTGTGGTAGATAGAATAAGATTATAGGAAACTGTTCCACAGAACTGATGAACTGTAGGATGTTGGAACAAGGAGGGATCTTAGAGTATTTTTTACAAGAGCCACACCAAGCCTTAAAGGTAGGTAAGTGGTTGACAACTAAATGACATTTTAGGCTGTTGGGAAGGCATTGCCTGTGAAAGAGCGTAGAGGTGATGATGACAATGACAATGAGGATAAATACTATTTGTTACCCCTCCTTGGATGAGAGCAAAAGACCACCTTTACCAATTCGTTTCTGAAAACCCTTAACAAGAGACATAGCTCTTCTAGACAAAATGAAAGCTGAGGATTGAAATGCAAGTACCCCAGAAAACAAGAAAACACAGACTCACCGTGTTACTCCAAAGAGCAAAGGGTTTTAAATTAATCTCTTTCCTGAAACACATTTTGGAGGGCTCATGGGTGTGAGGGGATGCATCTAGCATGCACGAACTAGAGACACACAGACAGAGAGGATTGGCCATGGCAATCAAGTTAAGGAGGCCGAAAGAAAGGCAAAAACTGAGGTGGTAACAGACCAAGCCCATCCCATTGTGATGCCATCAGGACATCATCTCAGATAGACACAATCAGAAGGGGACATGCCTGTTGGTTTTCCTGCCAGGAGGGGACCATGGTAGCTCCCATCCTGCTTACAAAGCCAACGATGTATATAACCCCCAGGATAACCTGATACTATGGCAAGAAGGTAGGTCTTTTGTTTTCTCTTTTATTTCATGTGAAACTTATTTCACAAGTTTGGGTTTAGATGTGTGATGTATCCCCTGCCCTACCATCAATAAAATTCCCTGCTGTGGTCCACATGTATTCATGGCTTTCCTATGCTACCATGTAATTCGTCATGATGGTCTACTCACGGGCACACGAGTAGAACCAAGTGATAGTCAAGGAGAGAAACCACAAGATCCTAAGGTGCTTCTCAGCCATCAATGATGAGATTATGCTCAGTGAATTTTTTTTAAAGGTCAAGTGTATTTTCACATGATCCAGTGTCCTAACAGTGAACACTGACATGGCTAAATGTGACGTTTCCTGACTCACTATCAACCAGAATTCCCCTTCCGAGTGTGCGTACATATCATTTGCAATAGAAGCCAATAAAGTCAAATTCGTTTCTGCGCTGATAAAACATTTTCATTATCATGATAATTGGAGACTTTCTGGATGAGAGAAATACACCTTAAGGTAAATCTCCAAAACTTATTAAGGGATAGCACAGCGTGTCACTCATAATAGATATCTTCATGGCAGTGATAACACTGACTTCATGAAACTCTTTGCAGAGCCTGCAGCCCTGTCCACTTTATTCTCAGCACCATGAGGCTTCAGAAAGAGAAAAAAAGATGTGAGCACGTCTTCTCTGAATTCTTAGCCAACAATTGGCCCCGTCGGCAACCTCTCTATCCCTTTTTACTATCTACACCATTGACCTGGATTTATTTTCCCTCAAAGCAGTGAATATTCTCTGGAATAATATTTGGTGGTTGTGCAGCAAAGTAATGTAATAAACATATTATTATGCCCAGCTTTCCTTGTTGGTTCTGTCTCCCTCCCAGGAGGATGTAAGGTCCATTGAGGGCAAGACTTGGTCTCATTTGCAACTGAATCCTCAGTGACTAGTAGCCCAAGCTTAGCGTCCAATAATTATTTGTTGATCCAGGAATGGTGATCAAACAATTCTATGGCAATATATGTTTTTTTTTTTTTTAATACTGGCTTCTTTTTTCCATTTTAAGTAAATCCAGGTGTTTCTGGCTGATACAAAATGATGGTTGTAATTTAGTAGGTGCTTTAATTGCTATGCATGATTTATTTATGAAAATGAAACATTTTAAGCCATATATACCTCCCTAACGCATTCATTTTCTGCCAAATTATGTGTCTCATGTTATTGAACACATCCTTTGAACAAGTGCCTTTTATCTACTAGTCACTGCAGCCTTTCGCGTTAAAATATATAAACTTCAGAAATATGATTAATTTGAAACAAGCCAGGTCCTGGACGTATATGTTCCTCATGTTCTATGTGGCCATTTATTGGGTGAATACCGGATGCCCGGGGAGTATCAGTACCTTGTAGATGTCTCATCTTAACTATGCAAAAACCCTAAAAGTAAATATTATCCTCATTTTGCAGATAAAAAGACCCAAGCCTATTTAGTAATAAGCTTAAGGTTATTGTTTTTTGTTTCTTTTCTTTTATTATTATTATTATTATTCAGTTGAGAAAGAAAGAGAGCCCAAGGGAGGGGCAGATAGAGAGAGAGAATCCTAAGCAGACCCTCTCCCCCCGCCCAGCGCGGAGCTCAATGCAGGGCTCCACCCCACAACCCTGAGATCCTGACGTGAGCTGAAATCATGAGTTGGAAGCTTAACTGACTGAGCCACCCAGCCCTAAGGTTTAACTTCTAATAAAATGCTAGGTCCTGGGCCAAGCCTTCCGAGTTACTGTTTTGCAGATGAAAGATGTGTCCTCGTTCACACACATAGTGAGTGCTAGGGCTGAGCTTCAAGTGCACGTCTGTGACCCTGTAGCCCATACTCTTGACCCCCATGTTGCACTTCCTTTTTTTCCTGCCGGTCTCACCTCTGTCCCAGTTTTCATGTGTGATTTCCTTTTCTCCCAGTTCTGGGAGAATATCTCAGGTGTGTTCCCCTTACTACCAATCTGCTTCCAAAGTGCCATGTCTCCTCTTGACCATATCTTGGCCGATTAATCCAGCACTGAATTATTAATGCTCTTAAAGCAATACTTCCTTTTTTTCATTGTCTTCCCTTTCCTTCGCACTCTGTCTTGCCTCCATAGCGGTTCATCTCCCTTTGATATTATGTTCTTGTTTTAAACAGACAACATGGTTTTTCATCCTAGGAAGGATGATAACTTTCTTTCTTTTTTTGCCTACAAATCTTATTTTGTTTTTTAATTATCTAAATCCAATTAGCCAACATACAGTATGTCATTAGTTTCAGATGTAGTCTTCAATAATTTTTTGTGAAAATATTTTAGTGGTTAGAAAAATATTGCTTCCAGTGAAATTTTAGCATGAAGTTCACTTCCTTTGGTCTGTAAGATTTTTTTTTAGACATCCCTACCCCCACCCCACTGCCTTTCCTGTTTCCATGTCTAAGAACACAGAGCTCCTACCAGCACCAGAGAAGGAGAACAAGCATGCCACATGCCCCTGTCCCCTCTTTGTCTTGAAAGGGCAGGAGACATGCACGTTCTTCTCCGTTCCCGGTGTCCATGGAGCTCACATCTGCTATATGTTTCCTAAGCCTCTCTGCCTGACTTTCTGACCTTGTGTAAAATATGAGGGCCTAAAAAGGAACAGTCCTCGGGATACATAGCCACTAGGGCTCTTCTGGACTCTGTTAGCTCTAGTTGTGATGAACCAGTGCTCTGTGTGTGCTCTCTCTCCAGAATGTAGCGTGCTCCCTTAGATGCCCCAGAATGTTCTAACTGGATCTAATAACAAAAGTACTTCTTTGGGGAGGAGGAAGACAGATTTTGGACCATCAGGGAGTCAGGGCTTATACTTCCTTTTTGTTGCAGAGACAGGGCATCTGAACCAGGCTGGCGGGGGGACATTGGGGGAGGGATGAACAGGATGCCTACTTCTCCAGTAGCAGGATGACTCATTCCAGGTGGCGCCCCTGTGACGGGCCAGCTTCTGCCTTCTCCACTGAGTCACATGAGTGCTATGGTCTGTGGAAGTCCTTCCAAACTCTGGCAAAAGAGGGTCGTGAATTTTTTTTCTTATAAAATGATAATTACTTTAAGTGAGCTTAGGGGGATGATATAAGGCCTGGGGGACAGATGACCTTTTACAATTAGAATCTTGGCCTCTCCCTCCCCCCAGTAAAAAAATTATCACACCACCGACTAACTCTGATAGAATAGAACGCCGAAAGTTTTAAATACCTAGTCAACAAACAGATAAAAAGGAATGAATGATAATGATGGGATAAAGTGCTCACGGCCCCATAAGAATATTTCATCCCAGCCTGTCTGTGGTCAGGGCACCTCTTTGGAGAACTCTTAATACTGTGCCTCCCTTGGTCCTGATCCCTCGTGGGAGTCCAGGGTGAATACGGAATGCCTGGTTAATGAGAAGACACCCTCTGCCCATCCCCACCATCATCATCATCACTAACCACATCAAATGCTGTCCCAGACACCAACACCATGACCCCACAGAAAGGCCAGCGCTGGGGACCCTGGGGCCTGACACCTGCAGTCCTCTAGGACTCTGGGTTAGCACCTGCCTGAAACAGCTTCCAGATTCCTTTCATCCCCTCACATAATTGGCGTTATTTGAAACGTGTTTTAGGTGAGAAGGGAGATTAAATGAAGTAGCAAAAACACTCACACTATTTGTAATTTCAGTTAAACACACTATTTCAACAATGACAATGGAACAAAATCTTTTGACTGCTGAGGGGCACCTGGGTGTCTCAGTCATTTATTGTCTGTCTCTTGATTTTGGCTCAGGTCATGATCTCAGGGTCCTGAGATTGAGCCCCTCATTGGGCTCCACATTCCACAGAAAGCCTGGTTAGGATTCTCTCTCTACCTCTCCCTCTGTCCCTCCCCACTGTGCTCTCTCTTTCTCTAAAATAAATAAATAAATCTTTAAAAAAAAAGATTCTCTAGGTATTGAGGGCACCTATTGTGGAGCATTGGGTGTGGGGAATGGGCAATGAATCTTGGAACACTGAAAACAAAATTTAAGTAACAATAAAAATAAATAATTAAAAAAAGATTCTCTCCCTCTTTCCCTTCAACTCACCTGCTCTCTCTCTCTCTCTCTAAAAAAAAGCTTTCAACTACTGAGAGGATCAATCATGACAATGAACTGCTACTCAGAAGTCTGAATTTTATCAGCTCTTATTGAACTTTCTGCTTTCTGGATCCTTAAAGGCAAATAACGTAGCCTGTCCAGTAGGCCTTAGCTTCTACCTGAGCCTGCTTCTTTCCCTGGCTGGGGTCAGGGCTCCCTACAGCCCAGAGGCCGGCCCTTGTGGGAGAGCATGAGGGAGTAGCGGTGGGTGGAGAGGACCTTCACCTCAGCAATTTTAGGTCTGTGTGTGGGCATGAGATGGTCCCTCCCAAGTCAGCCACAAACCCTTCTGAGGAACCAACGTGGAACCCCATATGGTGGCCAACATCTTTATCATTGTGCTCTGTGCCCTTGGGACCTGGATTCTGGACGTGTCAGGCTCCACCTGTTACTGGAAGGAAAGACGGGGACTTTGGGAGCAAGAATCCCTGGGTTGAAACTCTTAGCTCTGGCATTTAATTGTAGCCACGTTGTGACAGCACAGTGAGGAAATACAGGTACAGCACCAAGGAGCTTGGCACAGAGTAGAAATGTCAGGTTTGCTGCTTGTCCTCTCCGCTCACCTTTTAACATAAGAACTAGGCCAGTAAGTTCAGTCGAGTGGCCAAAAGGGTAGGAATGATGATTGTATTCTCTCTTCACCCCAGGAATCTTCTGGCAGAAAAAAAAACCTATCAACAAGCCCTTCAGGAACAACCCCCTGATCCTTTACTGGCCTCAGCGTCTTTGGTGACCCAGGAGGCTTGGAGGATAAGGGGATATAATGGCGCCTGCAGGAGCTCTCCATCCCAAAGAGCTTGGGGAGCAGACTTCTGCTGGCCTTCAGGGATGACTCTGCTAATAAGGAGCTTTGGAGTGGGGGTATCCCAGGGTCTGGGATCTGGTGACAGTTCTTTCTTTAAAAAAAATTTTTTTTTTATTTACTTATTTGACAGAGAAACACAGCCAGAGAAGGAACACAAACAGAAGGAGTGAGAGAGGGAGAAGCAGGCCTCCCGCAGAGCAGGTAGCCCGATGCGGGATTCGATCCTGGGACTCTCGGATCATGAACTGAGCCGAAGGCAGACAGTTAATTACTGAGCCATCCAGATGGCCACAGTTCTTTCTGATTGGCCTTTGGAGCAAAGCAACGGTGGCCCCACCCCTTCCTCGCCCCTCTGCTTCACTTCCACAGACCAGCTGCCAGGAGGAGAGACAAGGCCTTTGTACCTTTGGGAGACATGGTCCTCTCAAAAAGTCAAGGCTCCATCCTTCCTTCCCAGTCCATAAATGAAGAATATTTACTGACCTTTTTCTCTGCTAGTTCCTAGCAGTATGTCACTATTTAGAAATATATCAAACTTCTCATTTTTTCCTATTAGAATGTTCCTTAATTGTTTTCTATTGGTGAGATGTGGTCGAGAAGAGATGAAATACCAGAGGAGATATAAAGGGGAAACCACTAAAAAGGATAGAGAATAAGGTCACTGGGGACTGGGAGTTCAGAGTAGGGTGTCCTGCTACCGGAAGGAGCCAGTGATTAGGAGAAATTGTAGCATAAGAAAGAGGAAAACATGGCCCTTCACTGGGTTGCTCAATCAGGGATAAAGTGTGCATCAGAAATAAAAATGTTCCAGAATTCTGTGAATAATGTATCAGAATTGTACTAAGATACATATGACCAAAGAACCTTCTTTATTTTCTCCAGTGATTTTGAAATAAACCAACAGATACACAACAAATAAGCAAGTGTCCAAGGGAACAAGGGTATACATAAGGGCTCATTTCATAGCTGTCCCAAGCCACGAGGTAGCTGATGGTTCATCATTATCTGCCATTCCGAAGAACAGCTTAAACAACTGTTTAAGCCCCTTCTGCAAAGTAAGGGAATATGGTTCTTGCCAGCTCCTTGTCTAAATAGAAATGTTTCAGGGATGCAGCCAGTAAAATCGGTAGACTTTGACTTCTGGAGGCTGGGACGAAGCCTGCTTTGCTTGCAAATAACAGAGCTGATTATTGTCCAGCCTCTGATGGACATTTGGCCGGCCTCAAACTGTATCACTGACAACCTCTACTTTGATCAGCCAGAAATACTACAGATGAAGTGCAGGAACCACCCCACAGGGAGGCATATGCTATCAGGATCTGGCTAATTAGATAATTTTCATAACCTAAATGCATTGACCAATAACCCAAAAATTCACCCCAGGCTTGAAATAATTCATCAATGCATTGTTTGTGCCAAGAGACACATCTCTGGCTTACCATTCAATTTCCAGGTTTCTTTTGCAAGTGGGAGCCATCAGTGGTGAATTCAGAGTGGAGGTGGGGAGGGCCGGGCAGAGGAATCCCAGAGTGACTGGCCGGTGCCAGGAGCAGTGCCTGTCCCGGTCACCTGCAGGAATCTGGCCCTCGGTGATCTCACAATTGTACTATGGAAAGACTTATCAGCCAGCAAAGGGGGCCCCTGGGACATAGTGACAATTCAGTTGCCTTCTGTCTCCCTTAGAGGTGTTGTTTAATTAACAAATGAAAATAATCCAGAAATGGATACCAACCACTTAATACATAATGTAATAACAGTGCTGTGAGTTGATTAGGCAGTTTGGTCTTGAAATAACAACTCTATTTTATGTGAGCCTGAGAATTCTAAATAAAGGCTTCTTTTTCCTTTGCCTTTCTCATTTTCCTTTTATGCCAATAGAAATCTGAAAGTTGACCAAGCCTCTGCAGATCCCAGTTTTGTGAACAAGCAAACTGACCACCAGGCTGGGGAATGCCGGTGTGTGTCTCCTCTGCTCAGAGCAGATACCAAGTCATAGGGCGGGAGAGAAGCAGAGGTACTTCCACCAGACTCCCTGCCCTGAGAAGGGAGCACGTAAGAGGCACACGCAAATTCTGTTCACGAGGGATAGAGCAAGAGAGGGATTTTCTAGGTGTCCTTAAGCTCATTATTAGCTAATTAAAAGAAAGGATGCCACATAGAGGGATAAATCCCACCACCCCGAGAGGACCAGGAAAGTTGACATCCCCTCTCTGACTCTAGGGAATCCCATGATTTCGAAAGAAGCCTTCCAGCATGTTCGCCATTCAGCTGGCTCATCGGGGAGTGCTTTAAATTAACAAATGCAAACATTCTAACAACTGGAGGGATTATTACATCGTGCTAAATATTTCATTTGTCTGACATCACCCTACTGACTCACTGCTATAATTTATTAAATCTACCTCCTGGTGAAACTATTTGATTGTTTTTCGCGGCGGGGCTCGACTTTCAGTGTCCTCTCCTGCCACACCTGCAAATGTGTCTCTTCCCTTTTGCTTCCATCAGGGTTCTTGTTTCTCACAAGTTGCATGAATCCTGGCTGCATGAAAGGAGCAGATGCACAGGTTGAGAAGTCAATGGGAAGAGGCAAGGGGGAGGGTGGTGAGGATACATCAGAGCTGGGATGGATGGACATTTGGTCACCACGGACAGAGTCAGGACTCAGGCAATAAGCATGGAACTAAGGGGCCACCCACAGGTCCAAATGCCTGGGGCTGTGGCAGGCAGAGAATGAACAACTTTTATCCTTGGAGCCGTTGGGACATCTCAGGCAAAAGTCATCAACAAGGTCATTCCCAAGAAAGTTTCTTGATAGGACAACAATGCACCATTTACCTTTGTCCTCTAAGATCATTCTTTCTACACCTGAGTATTTTGCCCATTCATTTGACTGTTTGTAGAACACCTACTATATGCTAGCTACTCTAGAAGATACAATGATCAAGGAATGGTCCAGAACTCATGGACTTGCACAGCCAGGTGAAATCTCTTGCCTTGTACCTTGTGCCAGGCTCATTACAGAGACCATTTTCAATCCTTCCAGCAACCCTGCAATGATAGATATTATCATCACTCTGTTATGGATGAGAAAATCCCCCTTGTTACTTCACCCAGTCAGGAAGCTGCTGGCCTAGCATTGAGACTCAGGTCTTTGTGACACCAGAGCCCTTGCTTTTTGTGGGGGCCTGGCCATCTTGTACAAGCCCGAGGTAAAGGGTAATGACTGCTATTCTGCACTTGGCTCCATGGCGTCAAAGGATAGTGTATATTCGCTTAGGACTTCTTGGTGAAGGAATTTAAAAATGACATCATCTTTTGTGCCCATCAAGATCTCAGGAAGGTGTCCAGGGCTCCCTTGGGCTTAGTCACATCTATGTCCTTGGGTTCTTCTGGTGTGACCCAAATCCACGGTGTCCTGCACCCCTTGCACCTCCACCAGTCAGGAGACGTGGGGTCCATGTTCAGTGTAGGGGGCTCTTTTCCAGACTTCAATAAAAAGGAAAGCATGGGGCGCCTGGGTGGCTCAGTTGGTTAAACGACTGTCTAACGCTCAGGTGATGATCCCGGAGTCCCGGGATCGAGCCTCACACCAGGCTTCCCGCTCCGTGGGAGGCCTGCATCTCCCTCTCTCACTCCCCCTGCTTGTGTTCCCTCTCTAGCTGTGTTTCTCTCTGTCAAATAAATAAATAAAAATCTTAAAAAAAAAAAAAAGGAAAGCATGGTTATAGAGCAAGTTAGTTCAGATCAATTGCAGATTTTTGTCATTTTCAGAGTATTTTATTAACTTGGATAAAAAGCCCCATTAGGAGGGCCAATGGGCATGTTCAGGCATTTGCATGGGGCATGAGGTGGATGCCATGCAGTCTGTGTCTCAGAGACAGACCCACAGACATCTGAGCTCATGTGAAACTTCTGTGACTGTCACTGCATTATTATATTGAAGCATTTTTATTTGTAAAGGACAAATGGTCTTTTCGATCCCACCTTGCAATTTCATCGTATGACCCTTTCTGTTAATGGAGCTCAAACCCAGCTGCAGGAGCATGTACAAGATGGCCAGGCCACTTTTTTGCGTGGCCTTGGTCGTCCGTAGCTGAGCACCTTACTACCCCTCCCCCAGTGGCACTGTTTCTTCCATTACTGCTCCCTCGTGGTTTCCCAAGTGGATTCTTATGATTAGACCCACCAGGATAGATTATGCAGAGCAATGTAGTCTATCTTATGAGCTGTTAACTAATCTGCTGTGACCTCAGAGGAGACAGAGAGAGAAATAATGCTGTCCTATGACTTACATCTCAAAAAAGAATAATCATCTTTCAAATAAAACAAATCCATTTAAAACAATGTGTTCTCAACTGTTTAAAAATAGGATAGTGTACTAAAATCTGGACAAAAGTAGATTTAACAAAACATGAATGGTGGCCACTTCTGGATGGTAAGATGAGGGGTAATATCAAGTTTCTCAGTGATACTTTCCCATCTCATTCAGGGTCTGTAATAAGTAGATAAAAATATAATCAGAACAAACACAGTAAACATTGTGGTAAGTCTTATTTATGAGATTTTACCAAAAACATTTGCATTTAAAGTCTGTTATACACACATAAAGTCACTTGAGAGTTCCAGCCATAAGTTGACATTTCCATAAATTCTCAATTTAAGGCTTTTGTCAAGAGTATTCATGACAAAACCTGAGTGATGATCTTACATAAAACAAATAAAAATTCTGGGCATAATGTCTTTAAAATTATTTTTATTTTCTTAAAGATTTTTATTTATTTGACAGAGAGAAATACACATAGAAAGGAAACACAAGCAGTGGGAGTGAGAGAGGGAAAAGCAGGCTTCCCATTCAGCAGGGAGGCCGATGAGGGTCTTGATCCCTGGACTCCAGGATCATGACCTGAGCCGAAGGCAGACGCTTCATGACTGAGCCACCCAGCCATCCCCCCAAAATTATTTGTAGATGCAGCAGTGACCCTGAGTGGAAATTCAGAAAAAGGAATCAATGAGGCAGGTGTTTCAAATCAAAGTATTTGCCAAATGTAGAGGAACCTGAGCTTCAATTTCCATAGTTTTTAGGGCAAGAGGAAAAGGAGACAAAGTCTGGGGTTTTCCCAAGGTGAGAAGTCTGCCCACTGCCCTGTAAAATGTGTCAACTCCAACCAAATGGCTGGCCTTCAGGAAAGATGAACTGGGAGCAAACCCATGCTCCTCTGTGAGGGGATAGCTAAAGAGATATCCTGTCCTAAAGAATTGGGCAGAGTAATGACAAAATATGTCCACCTTGGATTCATAACAACATGCAAAGTCTACAGCAGGTATGCAGCCCAAATCTGCACAGTACAGGTAAAGCTCTAATCATGTACATGAGCAGAAAGTCATCCCGGGTAGCTGAGGCACACAAGAACCAGCAAAAGAAAATGCAGATCCTTTCTGGAGGAATCTCTTCCCCACCTCCAACCTTGGTTTCAAAGGATTCCTCCAGTTCTTTCAGATGAAACTCCACAGTCAAAAATCATAATGACGATGATCATTTCTGTTGCCCTTGGCAAAAATTAGCAGAACTGGAATAAGACATTAGGTGTTAAAATGATCAGATGATGGACTTTTTTAAAAAAGTATATTTAATATATTAAATGATGTCAAAAATAGTGGAAAGGAAAAGATTAGAAAGAAAGACCTTGAAGATTAGACTAAGAACCAAGGAGAATATCTAGAAATTAAAATGTAACAGTTGAAATAAAAAAATTCAGTAAATGGGACACCTGGGTGGTGCAGTTGGTTGAGTGACTGCCTTTAGCTCAGGTCCTGATCCCAGGGTCCTAGGATCAGACCCCACATTGGACTCCCTGCTCAGCAGGGTGTATGCTTCTCCCTCTGACCTTCCCCCTCTCATGCTCACTCTCTCTCTTTCTCTCTCTCTCTCTCTTTCAAATAAATAAATAAAATCTTTTAAAAAGAGAGAATATAAAAAAAATTCAGTGAATGTTGCTTACATAATCAAGACTTAGCTGATGAGAAGTAGGAGATATGTGTATCTGAAGAGATTTTCTAGAATTCAGCCTAGTGAGAAAAATAGTGATGAAAAATATGAAAAATAGGTTAAAATCTATGATAGAGCAAGAAAAATCTCACAAACTCTGAATTGGAGTTTCAGAAAGAATGGCTAGAATAGAGAGAGGCACTCTTATCACTGCTGAGAATTTCCCAGAACTGAGGAAAAACATCGATTTACAGATCTAAGAAGCTAGTGAATCCCAACCAAGCCTGGGAAATAAAAACACTAAGACACATCATAATGAAAGTGAAGAACAACAGATGCAAGGAAAAAATTTCATGAAATCAGCTACAAATAAAAGATGAATTGCCTTAAGAAAAAAAACAACAATTAGACTGACAGCCGACTTTTCAAAACAAAATAAAACAAAGCAATGGAAACCAATATTACACTGGAAAAAAAGATTCCAACATACTAAAAGAAAATAGCAATCAGCGTAGAATTATATACCTGGTAAAAAGAAAAGTGTCATTTAGTAATAAGGAAAAATCAAAGATATTTTTAGATAAATAAAAACTAATAGCATTTTCCTGGGGCACCTGGGTGGCTCAGTTGGTTAAGTGACTGCTTTCAGCTCAGGTCATGATCCTGGAGACCCGGGATCGAGCCCCACAGCGGGCTCCCTGCTCAGCGGGAAGCCTGCTTCTCCCTCTCTCACTCCCCCTCTGCTTGTGTTCCCTCTCTAGCTGTGTTTCACTGTGTCAAATAAATAAATAAATAAAATCTTAAAAAAAAATAATAGCATTTTCCAATAATGACTAACATACTCTAACCAAAGGAATTTTGAAAGGATGTACATCAGTTAAAGAAGAAATGTGATTACCGGATGGGAGGTCTAAGTTGGACAACAGGATGATAAAAAAGCGGGGAGGGGCTAAGACCGGGGAAACACTAAAGATAGACTGTATTAAGCAATAATAAAAATGTCTTCCATGATTTATTTTAAAAAGAGAAAACTAAAATACACAATGTGAAAAACAGTGCATAATAATCACATACAAAGGTAATCAGAATTATATTAAAGACCTTGTATAAGAGAGTAGAGACATAGATTAACTATAGACTTTGGTAAGTATTAATTAGAAAAATATATTGCATAAGTTCCCAACTAGTAGAGGGAAAAGTGAAATGAGAGGGGGGAAATTAAATTAAAAGGAAGCAATAAAGGAAAGAAGAAATCTGTAGGCAGCAGGACAAATAGAAGCATCCCTCAGAGGTATTGTGGGTTTGGTTCCAGAGCACTGTAATAAAGGGAGTATTGTAACAAAGTAAGACAAATGGAGTTCTTGATTTCCCAGTGCATATAAAAGTAATTTTACACTATACTGTGATTATTAAGTGAGCAATAACATTATGTCTAAAAAACGATGTACATACCTTAATTAAAAAATACTTTATTACCAAAAAATGTTAACCATCATCTGCACGTTCAGTGAATTTTATTCTTTTAGATGTTGGAGGGTCTTACTTTGATGTTGTCGTTGCTGACTGAATAGGGCAGTGACTGCTGACAGTTGGGGGGGGCTGTGGCAAATTCCTAAAACAAGACAATAAACTCTGCCATATTGATTAGCTCTTTTTCTCCTGGACAATTTCTCTGTGGCCTGCAATGCTGTTTAATAGCACTTTACTCAGAGTAGAACTTCTATGAGAACTGGAGCCAATCCTCTCAAACCCTGCTGCTGCTTTACCAACCACGTTTATGGAATACTCTAAATCCTTGGTTTTCATTTCAACTGTCTTCATGGCATCTTCAGCAGGAGTAAATTCCATCTCAAGAAATCACTTTCTTTGTTCATCTGTAAGAAGCAGCTCCTCAGTCGTGAGAGTTATCATGACCTTGCAGCAGCTCAGTCACATCTTCACGCTTCACTCCTAATTCTGGTTCTCTTACTGTTTCCACCATCTCTGCAGTGACTTCCTCCACTGAAGTCTGGAACCCCTCAAAGTCACCCTTGAGAGTTGTAAACGACTTCCAAATTCCTGGCAGTGTTGATATTTTGACCTCATCCCATGAATTACAAATGTTCTTAAAGGCATCTAGAAAGGTGAACCCTTTCCATAGGGCTTTCCATTGTCTTTGTCCAGACCCACCAGAGGAATGAGTCCATGGCAGTTGTAGCCTTATAGAGAGTATTTCTTAAATAACAAGACTAGAAAGCCAAAATGATCCAGGGACTACAAAAAGGATGTTGTGTTTGCAGGCAGGAAAACAACATTCATCTCGAACATCTCCATCAGAGCTGTTGGGTGACCAGGTGCATTGTCAGTGAGCAGTCCTATTTTTAAATGAATCTTTTCTTTTTTTCCTGAGCCTCAGGTCTCAACTGTGGGCTTAAAATAGTCGGTAAACCATCTTGTAAATGGATGTACTGTCATCCAGACTCTGTTGTTCCCTTTACATAGCACAAGCAGAATTTAGTATAATTCTCCAGGCTCTGGGATTTTCAGTACGGTCAGTGAGCACTGGCTTTAGCTTAAAGTCACCAGCTGTAGTAGTCCCTAACAAGAGAGTAAGGCTGGTGTTGGAGCCCTGAAGCCAAGCATGGACTTCTATCTAACTATGAAAGTCCTAGATGTAATCTTCTTTAGGTAGAAGGCTATTTCTTCTCCATTCAAAGTCTGTTATTCAGTGTAGCCACTTTCATGGGTTATCTAATCTGGGTCTTCTGGGTCACTTTTTGCAGCTTCTCCGTCAGTACTTGCTGCTTCACCTCTCACTTTGATGTCATAGAGGTGGCTCCTTTCCTTAAACTTCATGAACCGTCTTCTGCCAGCTTCAGACTTTTCTCCTGCAGCTTCCTTACCCCTCTCCGCCTTCACAGAATGGAAGAGAGTCAGGGCCCGGCTGTGGATTAGCCTTTGTTTGGCTCAAGGGAATGTTGTGGCTGGTTTGATCTTCTCTCCAGACCACTCAAACTTTCTCTGTATCAGCAATAAGTCCGTTTTGCTTTCTTATCATTCATGTGTTCACTGGAGTAGCATTTTACAATTTCTTTAAGAACTTTCTTTCACAATGTAGCTAACCGTTTGGCCCAAGAGGCCTAGATTTCAGCCTATCGCAGTTTTTGAGATTCCTTCCTCACCTAAGCTCAATCATCTCTAGCTTTTTACTTACAATTAGACACTTGAGACTTTTCCTTTTATTTGAACACTTGAAGACCATTTTATGGTTATTCATTGGCCTCACTTCAATATTGTTGTGTTCCAAGAATAGGGAGGTCTGAGGAGAGGGAGGGAGACAAAACAACAGCTGGTAGGACAGTCAGAATACACACAACATTTATTGATTAAATCCACCATCTTATTTGTGCGTGGTTCATGGTGCCCCACGACAATTACAAGAGTAACACCAAAGATCTCTGAACACAGATCACCATAACAAGTACAATGACAATGAAAATATTTGAAATATTATAAGAATCTCCAAAATGTGGCACAGAGACACCAAGTGAGAGAAAAAGCTATTGGAAAAAATGGCACCGATAGACTTGCTCAACACAGGGTTGCCACAAACCTTCGATTTGTGAAAAAAAAGTATGCAGTATCTGTGAAACTCCATAAAAGGAAGTACAATAAAATGAAACGTAAGACCAAATATACAGTAGAAAAAGATAATCTCAATTCCACATAGAATTTAGAGCATCCATTCTGGAGCACCATGGTTATTAACCTTAGATGGGCAAGTGAATGGAAAACTCAAAAGTTGATTAGCTTCTTTCCTCAAGCCACTGCTGGATAGTTGATAGACGGAATGTCTGTCTCTTTGGGACAGATTAGTCTTCTTCACAACCACCCTACCAACAAAATTCTAGTGAAGCAAAAATCACATCTGGTGAATGCACTCACAACATTGCAGGAATCTGGCATTCACTGAGGAACAAACCTCAATGACACGATCCAGAGGTCTCTGTTGCAAGTGCTCAACTCTACTATTGTAATGTGTATACAGCCACAGCTAATAGAGAAAGAAACAGGTGTGCCGAGTTCCAATAAAACTTTATTTACACAAATAGGCAGTGAGTCAGATTTGATGCATGCTTTACTTCATCCCCCAGAGTTCCAGCTTTTAAAGGCTCGGCAAGTCCCTTCCATATTATGGTGTCTGTGGCAACGGAGGCTATTGACCACATGTAGGGACTACTTTAGACAGTTATGGGGCTGCCAGGTAATTCACACATTGCTCTCTGGTGTCCATGATGCCACAAAGCTACTGTCACCAAGAGAAGGCATAGAAGGATCTGGTCACTCAATTTGGTGTCATCTTTACCACGTGTATCTCACAGACTCATACCCACAACTGTGCCAATGTGATGCTGTAATGTCAGCCCTGGACGCTATGGACACCCCCTGGGTGATGGCCCGATACAGTAGAGGGATTCATTTTGTCTAGATGTATGGATTAATACAGTGGATGGCAGGTGGCTCTACCTCATGACTCTTGAAATCAGAAGCACAGCAAGAGGCGAAGAGGTCAGTGACACTAATCCCCTTCAACCACTAACAAAGAATTCCAGAACAGCATTTCAAAACTGCCGCTTGTGGGGATATATTGTTCCAGAACAATGGGTATAGCTCAGAAAAGGGAAGAGGGATCCCATGGAACATCCTGAAATCAGAGAAGGCAGTGGTTTACTTGGACCTCAGCAAAAAATGTACCTGATGGAGAAAAGTAAGAGGAGTCTGAATGGAAAGCAGGGGCAGATGGGAACTGGGAGAGGCTGCAGTGGGCAGAGACGTGAAGCCATAACACACGGAGACCTTTAGGAAGCAAGAGGAGGGCAAGCCCTAGAAGAAAGTGCCTTGGGCTTTAGGAGACACCAAGAGGCTGGGAGCTGGGGTTGGCACATCGGATTCCACAGCAGGCCATGACCTCCCCAGGGGCCTGAGGGAGCCCTTGACCTCTTTCTCCTCCACTGCTGCTCTCTCCCAGAGAGGGGAAAACTGAAGAAGAGTGTGCCTGGATTGGCACCTCTCACAACAATATCCCAGGCCATTGAAGTTCCCAGATGACACTAAACTGTGCCCTACATTTAATTTTTTTTTCTTTTGACTTAAGACACACAGTGCAAAAAGCATGCTCTCTGTCAGAAGCCAAAGCAACTCATCTGGGACACGCAAGCACCATCCATCCCATTCGGCATTTTGATCCAGTGTTCCGTCTGAGGCTTGAAATCACAGAGCTGCCACCGTATGTGAGATCTGCCTTCGCTCTGTTTACTGTTTCATTTCATCCTTGATTTGCTGTCCCTTTTAGAGGTATTGAACACATTATTGAAGGGCTGATTTGGTGTCTCAAACACTCCTTAACCTGTCTTCGATTCCCACAGCCAAATATTATAAGAGTTGCTACAACTAAAACTGGAATGTAAAAATATTTGTATTCATTTATCGTAAAAAGTAATCAGTAAAATACTTTCTACAATGTTTGAATTGGAAATGATAGACTTATTATATCGGGACAGGTTGGCGTGGTTGGAGCTCTGCAGTCAGGGACGCGGGACAGATTGGCGTGGTTGGAGCTCTGCAGTCAGGGACACAGTTAACCGCACTGGGCAGCCTAGAGTGTGGTCTGGCAGTGTGCCAAGGATGGTGTTCAGGCCAGAGTCACCCAAAAGATGCCTGTGGGAAGAGAAGGAGATGAGGAGAGGACAGGCTGCCTGGACAATGACAGCATGCATTCCACATGAGAATCTCCTTCCCAGCAAACACTGAGGGAGTCTGGGAATGTGCCCATGAGAACTGTGGACTCTCTGGAGCCAGCAGTGGAAGGCACAAATTGGAATCACCCTGAATCCTGAGAGTGGTACCCGTGTGGACATCAACCGCTAGAACTCAGAGATCACCGCTGGGGGAAATGTGCTGGGGGGATGCGCTCTATACAGCGAAGTGTGAAATCGGTCCTTGGAGGATTTCACAGCAGCCCATGATGGCCCAAATGCTCGGGGCTGTCTTGGAGGAATGCACGGGTTTTGTTACAGGCTAGGGCAGCTCTAATGGTGACAGCAGGGACAGGGCAGGCGAGAAGGGAAGGAACAGAATGTCAAAGGAGGAGGACTTCCCAGAAGCAGAAAGAACAGAGACTGCCACGAAGGCTCCTGGCTGGGCAGCTGGGGGAAAAAGAATAGGCAGGGGTCAGCGCACTTGTCCCCGCTCCTTAGAGACCTTTACCCGCTCTCCCTCTCTCGGCCAGTATCTGTTCAGGAAGCTTGTGAATCCAACCTGAGTCTGGTTTCCTCTGCTCCCACCCACTCCTCCTTCCTCTTATTTTCTCCATCTTCAATTTACATTGACTTCCAATTCTCCCCACAAGGGTGGTAGCATTCACTGAGCACAGCCCAGGCTAGGCGAGCCATCAGCCTCCTCCAGGCTTGCTACCCCTGAGGACATGACCATGGGCAGTCTCTGTACCCCACTTCCCTCATTTATGGAGAAGAACCAACTAACAAAGTTGTCATAGAAATTATTTAGGAGAGATGCATCACAACATAATGACTCAATGTAGATAGGTCTCTAGATGAGGCTTCCCCAGTACCCATACTGGAAGAATTGTTAGTAATACCAAAAACTATCATAGTCATGCTAGTGTATTAATGATCTCTTTCTTAAATACACACTTGGGTTACAGACAAACCTAACTGCAGAGCTCCCTTCAATTCACTTTGTTCTTATAAACGTGTGACTTAAGAACTCTTTTTTGTGCTAATAAGGGGAGATACCCACACACAAAGGAAGGGGGTCCCCTGCCAGTAAGATCCCCAATGCTCTCCATGGGCAGATCGGGGCAACAGAGCTAGGAGACGACACAGTACAAGTTACGCACGAGGTGACTGGCGTCAGACACACCTGCTCCCTCAGTGGCTAGACGGACGAGTAATTCGTGCTCCCCAAGTCTCAGTCCCCTAACCCATAAGATGGGGTAATAGGAGTACCTACATAATAGACATCTTGTCAGAATTAAATAGGCCTGCCTTGTGCTAAGTACTCCATAAATGTGACTTACGCTGTGTTATAATCATACTTAATCTTTTTTTTAAAAGATTTTATTTATTTATTTGACAGAGAGAAACACAGGCAGAGAGGGAACACAAGCAGGGGGAGTGAGAGAGGGAGAAGCAGGCTTTTCGCCGAGCAGGCAGCCCGATGCGGGGCTTGATCCCGGATCTCCGGGATCATGACCTGAGCTGAAGGCAGTCACTCAACGAACTGAGCCACCCAGGCGCCCCGGTACTTAATCTTTATTATTTGTTCCACATACCACCCAGAAACCTATGTAGCTAAACTGCAGCAACTGGGTAATATCCTCTGTCAAACAAACAGTAGAGGAGATGATACGGCGATGGTGGCCGTTCGGTCCCTAAGCTCATCATTTATTTATTTAACTCATGACTGCAAGTTTAATTATGCATGTACTGTTCATGTTAAAGTTAACCTACGTAAGTGATAAGCACTCCATATGTTTATATTTTACTTCTCAAGTACAATATTTTTTAATGAGTATAACTTTGTTTTATAGGAAAAGACACTTCTTAATCAGGGATCCACATATATCCTTTGGTTGATTAACATATTTCAGCTATGATGCAATTTCTAAATTAATGATTTCTAATAATTAGGTGTGAATATATTCTCGATAACGTACTGAGTGCTTAAGGTGGGCCAGGAAGAAAGCCATATGTAGGGGTAATTCAACAGTGAAATAAGGCAGGTATGCTGCCCACCGTCCTGGGATGGGAGATGTTATATTTGTCCTACATCAGTGCATGTCTATGTATAATCACATATACACATTACATGTGCACACAATCACACACACACACACACACACACACGTATTTTTGATTGTCGTGAGAACTATGAAGAAAAAGGCTAGGGGAAGCTTTTCTGAGAAAGTGTATCTGAGCTAAAATCTGAAAGATGAGCAGTCGGGCAAGACCATTTCTAGGCAAAGGAACAATGTTTCTGAAAACCCCCTATGGCAGGGCAGTGTTTGGCCCCTTCGGGAACCGAAGAAGACCAACAAGGGTGCACATTCATGACAGAATAGAGGGTAGATGGTGAGTCTGAAGAAATAGTTAGGACTTAAGTGTCTGCAGGTCTTGTAGATCATATTAAAGTGTTCGGATTTTATTGCAAATACATATTGAAGGACTTCAAGCAGCAGCCTACCATGATCCTGTTTACATTTTTAAATATCTCTCTTAGTGCTTGAGTGGAGGATGCATGAAAAAGGGACCAAGAGAAGGAAAAAGGGAGATCAGAATGAGGCGTGATGATGGCGTGGACAGAAGGATAGCAGTAGAGATTGGGAGAAGGATTTGGAGGTGAACTCTCAGGACTCAGTGGTAGATCAAGTAAAAGGATAAAGACAGATGACTAGAATAAATCTCGGGTTGCTAGAGGTGCCATTTACTGAGATGGAGAACAAGGCGTGAGGATCATATTTAAGAGAAAAATATCAGGAGATCAATGGACTGGGCTGTTTACATATGAGTGAACCCCCAGTTCCTGGTTATGTTTGAGCACACATGTTTCTTGTATGAGATCCAGTAGTTTGGGGGTAGAGTCTTTTGGGTTTTCCACATATAGTATCATGTCATCTGCAAAGAGAGAGAGTTTGACTTCCTCTTTGCCAATCCGAATACCTTTTATTTCTTTCTGTTGTCTGATTGCTGTTGCTAGGACTTCTAACACTATGTTGAACAGTAGTGGTGAGAGTGGGCATCCCTGC
>PITA01015074.1:0-51356 GCA_004023965.1 Spilogale gracilis | reverse complement strand
AAACATTTTAATAAGCTCAGATATGACATGTTGATACTATCACAGGCCTGAGTATCTTCTTTATCTCCTAAATAAGTTGAGCTCCCAACAGGAAAAAGGTCACCTCACAGAGAACGCTATGAGATTTTTAAGTCGCTAGACTCCTTTCCATCTTCTCTTCCTCATCAGCTCTTGATACTGCTGTCAAATTCTACACACTATAATCATATGTACTGATTTTACCCATACTTCCTCCGCAGATATCTCTGTGGCCCATGCAGGTATTTTAAGATGGCTGGTTGGTGAATCTACACAGTATATTCAACATCCATCTTCACTTAACACATTAGTGTGCCCCAAATTCATCCAAGATGTTAAAAGAAGGGAAGACAATCTACTAGATTAGCCATAACTGTCCATAGTTGCAATTTCAAAATATAGAAGATGCAAATGTGGGAAAACCTCCTTTAGTATCAAGCATAGCTTCAGGCATCAGGGTGTTGAAAGCGGGAGGAAGTAGGTCCACGAGGGTGTCTTGCTTTTGTGCACTTATCTGGGGTGCTATTTCCAGAGAAGGAGCTCCTTTATAGAGTGTGCCCAAGATGGATTTCTCTAAGTTGCTCTCAGAGTTGTCCAGCTGCCCTCACCAATAAGTCAGTCTTTGTAGGTTGATAGAAACCACCAGTCAAAGCAGATGCAAATGGATTGTGGGGAAGCCTTCTTTAGTATCTAACATAGGTGTAGTGCTGCGGTTTCTCGGGCTGTGCCTGCAGCACCTGAGCGGTAGCGGCCGGGGGCGCCGAGGAAGCTGCGGAGCCGCCGGGCCCGGGGCCCTTCGACATGGTCCTGTCTATCTTTGTTTTTGTTTTTAATATTTCATTTCTTTATTTGACAGAGAGAGATAGAGATCACAAGTAGATAGAGAGGCAGGCAGAGAGAGTAGAGGAAACAGCTTCCCGCTGAGCAGAGAGCCTGACACCGGCCTCGATCCCAGGACCCCGAATCATGACCCTAGCTGAAGGCAGAGGCTTTAACCCACTGAGCCACCCAGGTGCCCTGTTTTTGTTTTTTTTTAATTTAAATTCAATGAGCCAACTTCTAGCACATCATTTGTTTCAGATGCAGTGTTCAATACTAGATCAGTTGTGTATCACACCCAGTTCTTGGTGCATCCTGGATGCTCCTTAATGCCCATGACACAGTTATTCATCCCCCATCCTCCTCCCTTCCTGGAATGCTCAGGTTGTTTCTGTAGTTAAAAGAGTCTTTCGTGGTTTTTCCTCCCTCTCTAATGGCTTTGCATCAGTTTTGCCTCCTTTCCCCTAGGATTCTCTGTGCTGTTTCTACTAGTTCACATAGGAGCGAAACCACATGACCATTTTCTCTCCATCCCATTGGGGTGCAGGTGTCACCGCTCTTCACTCCATCTGTATGTTTGGGGAAAATACCCAGTAGTGCAGTTGCTGGGTCCTAGGAGAGTTCTCTTTTTACCTTCTTGAAGAAACTCAGTACCATTTTACAGCCAGGCTGTATGAGCTTACATTCTCAGCAGCCGTGGAAGAAGGTTCCCCTTTCTACGCATCCTCAACAACATTAGTTATTCCATGACATGTTAATTTTAGCCATTCTAATTGGGGTCAAATGGTATCTGTGGTTTTGATTTGTATTTCCCTTAGGGATGGTGATCTTGAGCACTCCTTTGTGTGTCTGATAGTCAATTCTCTATGGTCTCCAGGGAATACTTGTTCAGGTTTTCACCCATGTCTTGAGCTAGGGTTAGGGTTAAGACCCAGGGGCATAGGTTAGAAGGTGTGATCTGCTGATGTGAGGAGAATGTCACAGAAGTCTGATCTGGGGCCTACTGTTACAGAGAGTATTAGGCTCATGGTTTGTGTTTAGTATTGTAAGAAACATATACATAATCAGGGATTGGCCAATTATTTCAAAAAGAATTCTCCTGCTCTGAAACCTTTCTGGGGTTCCAAATGGGACTATTTGCTCACTGAGTGGCAGGTTGAATCCTCAGGTATGGCTCCGGTGTCCTGGTATGGAGGGCTTGGGTGCAGGCTCTGGAAACAGAAGCCTCAAAACCCATCCTAGGGTTAGAGTTAGAGCCTAGGGGTCAGGCAGGACTCATCTGCTAGAGCTGAGGCAAGCTCCCCAGTGAGCTGAGTTGAGGATGTGGGTCACGATGAGTGCCAATCACCGAGTTTGTGTTCATTGGGCAACTGAATTTGGTAGTGGCCCCTGGTATGCATGCAGATTTCTCCAGTGCTGAGGGCTTTTTGGGCTCCAAATGTCACAGTATCCTTCTGGCTGGCAAGAGAAGTCCTCTGGTATGACTCAGGTGACCAGAGTTTGTGATCCTTTGGACCAGGCCTCTGGGGATCGAAGCCTGGAAACCCAACCTAGGGTTAGGGCTCGGGCGTAGGGGTGGCAGGTCCGATCTGGCGGTGGTGAGGCTGGATACCTGGGAGGCTGAGTTGGCGGTGTGGGTCACTCTGAGTGCCAGACTCCAGGTTGGTGTAATGGGGGCCACTGGATGTGTGGGTGGCCTCCTACAAGCCTGCAGGTTTCTCCTGGTCTGAACATTACATGGAGCTTTAAATTGCGCAGTTTCCTCCAGGGTGGCACGTGGGACCTCTGGTACGATTCAGGTGCCCCAGGATATGTTGCTCAGGACCCACGCCTCTGGAGACAGAAACCTGAAAACCCAAACTAGGTTTAGGGGTAGAGCCTAGAGGCATGGCTGGCCCAATCTGCCAGTGCTGAGGGAAGCTCCCTGAGGTGTGAGTGTAGGGTATGGATCAGGTTGAATGCCAGGCTCTGGGTTTGTATCCAGGGAGCTTCTGGACATGCAGGTGGCCTCTGGGGGACATGCCGATTTCTCCTGCTCTGAGGGTTTTGCAGAGCTCCCAAGGACATGGTTTCCTTCTGGCTAGCAGGCGGACTCTTATGATATGGCTCAGGTGTCCCCATTCTCTGTGGCTTGAAGGCTTGCCTCTGGGGACAGAAGCCTGAAAACTGAACTTGGAGGTAGGGTTAGGCCCTAGGGGCACAGCCAGCCCAATCTACTCATGGTGAAGTGAGCTGCACAGGTTTGTGTGGAGGCCTGGGTCAAGCTGAGTGCCAGGGTCCAGGGTGGTGTCCAGGAGACCTTCATTGTATGGGTGGAGTCTGGAGGATTTGCAGATTTCTCCTGCATAGAGGGTTTTGCGGAACTTCAAATGCCATGGTTTCCTGATGGCTGGCAGTTAGAGTCCTCTGGTACGTCTCTGGTGTCCCCAGTCTGTGGGGTTTTGGGGCCAGGCTTCTGGAGACAGAAGCCTGAAAACACAACTTAGGGTTGGGGTTAGGGCCTAGAGGCCTGGCAGGCCTGATATTCTGGCATTGACGTGAGCTCCCTGGGGCCTGAGTTGGGGGTGTCAGGCTCCCCACTGCCTCTGGTGGTTGCAACGGGCAGAGCGGCAGGCTCCATGGCCTCTCCCTGCATCTCAGTACTGCCTCTAGTGGCGATAGGCAGCACTACAATGCCTTCTGGCCTCCCTCTCCCTGCAGGTCCGCACTGCTTCAGTGGCGGGAACCGACATTGCCACATCTTCCACGGTCTTCCACTGCAGTTCACCACTGCTTCCACTCCTGGGCTACTTCACTCACACCCTTTTCACATCTCGTTTTGCTGTTCACCACTGCCTCCAGTGGTAACATGTGCAAATCCATGGCATCCATGGTGTCGCACTGCCTATAGTGGTGGTAGATAGGACAGCATATCCTTCTGCCTTCCCTCCCACTGTTGAGGACCAGTGCCTCCAGTGGGGGAAACAAAAAGACTCTCCTACCAGCATCTCGCCCTGCATCTCACAGCTACTACTTGCAGTGGTAGAAAACTGCACTACACTCCTTGCTGCCTTTTGCACTGCAGCTGCACACTACCTGCAGGGGTGGGGTTCTCCACAGTCACTCCTTTGGGGATCACACATGATGGCTCAGCACTGCCTCCAGTGGTGGCAAGCTACACAACCACGTAGTCCGGGTCTCTGCATCTTAGCACTGCTTCTCGTGACCATCGGCAGCACTGCAAGGCCTTCAGACAGACATTCCTTCCTCTGCTGCTCACCACAGTCTCCAGTGGCGGGAACTGACATTTCCATTTCTTGCAGGATCTCGCCATGCAGCTCAGCACTGCTTCCAGTGGCAGAATCCTGCACTGCCATGCCATCCAGCAGTGCTCCCAGTACAGCTTTCAACCCCTGGAAGCAGTGCTGAGCTCCAGGGCAACAGAGGCTGATTGATGGGGCAGTTCAGCTTGCCACCCGGGGAGGCAGTGCTGAGCTGCAGTGGGTGAGACATTGGAAGACCTGTGGCTGGCGCTTCCTGACAAGGGAGGCAGTGGGCAGATCCAGTGCAAGGCCTGAGAAGGAGAGGCAGTGTCCATGACCAATGCAGGAGGCAGTACTGAGTTGAAGTCTAAAGGATGGGGGAAGACGCCAATGCGGCTTGGGACTAGTGAATGCACTGAAGAGTTGCAGTGTGAGATGCTGGAAGGCCCAGCAGTGCAGGTTCACACCATTGGAGGGAGTGGTGAGCTGCAGGGTGAGAGTCCCTGGAAGCCATGCAATGCTGCTTGCTCTACTGGAGGAAGTAGTAAGCTGCAGTGGGGCAGACGCTGGGAGAGGAGTCACTGCAGCCTGTCAACACTGAGGGCAGTGATGAGGTGCTGGGTGAGAGACACTGAGAGGCAACGCCTGGCAGCTTGTTACTCCAGGAGGTAGTGGTAAGTTGTAGAATCTCTTTCCCCAGGTTCAGAGTGGTGGTGACAACCGCTAGAGCCGTCCACCCACTCAACATTGTGCCTGTGTCCCCGGGTTTGCTGGTCAGGGGATGTCAGGATGGTGCAGGAGAGGCCATCTGGTGGGGGTCGGGAGCTAGGAGGAATCCAGTCCCTTTGGAACCAAAGTGTTGAGCATTTTCCTGGAAGAGTCATGTCACTCTTTCTGAGAAGAGAATGGCATTGGTTGACTTTAGAAGGAAGCTAATGACTCCTTAAGAAGCCAGCATGTGGGCACCTGGGTGGCTCAGTAGGTTAAAGCCTCTGCCTTCGGCTCAGGTCATGATCTCAGGGTCCTGGGATCGAGGCCGCATCGGGCTCTCTGCTCAGTGGGGAGCCTGCTTCCTCCTCTCTCTCTGCCTGCCTCTCTGCCTACTTGTGATCTCTCTCTCTCTGTCAATAAATAAATAAAAATCTTTAAAAAAAGCCAGTATGTATCTCCCCTTCTCCTAGGCACTGGAGCAGCTGTGAAGGCTGTAGGTCGGAGGTGTCTTCTTCTCTTCACGTCAAAACACTTCTCCACTCTGGCTCCATGAGACCTGAAGTTTGGAAATCAGCGTGATTCAGTCATGCAGTTTGTCCCAGGATGTCAGCCTTCAGAAAAAACAGCAGGTCCATTGGGTGCCATGCACATCTATGTCAGGACTCGAGGTAAAACTTCTCTTGAACCCTTAACATCCTGGGTTTTTGTCTTCACTCTAGTACAGCCAGAAAGTCAATCTGAAGCAGCTGTCAGAAATCTAGAGTGGGTGCAAGATGTTCCTTATTTTCCCTGTAGGGAGAACATGGCAGGAGATTCCATTTTCTCTGTTCATGTCTGGCTTCGGAAAGTATTTGGACCATCTCTATCCTAGGAAACCACTTGGATTGAAAAGGGAAGAGGAGATTTCCTCTCTGTGTGTTTAGAACATCTCATTTGTTCCACCGCCTAACAGTGTTCACTCCATTGGGCCCATGGTGTGGTGAAGTACCCAGCATCAAGTGTTAGGTGGCTTCTTGCAGTCAGAGAGCTGGATAATGTCTTGTCATTTGTCAAAGGTGATGCTTCCCCATGGATCATTCTTTTCCTCCAAAGATTTCCAATGAGGGCAGCATCCCCAGGGACTCAGTGGAGGGAATGCATCAGACTGAGTGTTAGGATCCAATTTGTGTGCATTGGGCCATTGAAAGTTGGAGTGGCCTCATATGGGCATGCAGAATTCTGCTCTGAGGGTTTTGTGTAGCTCCAAATGTCCTGGTTAACTTCTGGTTGGCAGATAAAGTCCTTTCCTTTCATCTGCCTCATGTGTCCCCAATCTCTATGGCTTGGGGGTCAGGTTTCTGGTTACAGGAACCTGAAAATCCACCCTAGGATGAGGGTTGGGGACTAGGGGCCTGGCAGACCCAATCTCCTGACCTTGAGGAGACCTTTCTGGAAGGCTGAGTTGAGAGAGTGGGCCTGCCAGAGTGCCAGACTCCAGGTTGGTAAAATGGGGGCCGGCCACGGAATGTGGGTGTGGCCCATGGTGGGTATGCAAATTTCAGCTACTCTGAATATTTGACAGAGCTCCCAATGGCACCGTTTCCAGCTGGCTGGCTTGCTGAGTCACTGATATGCCTCATGTGTACCTGATCTCTACAGCTTGGGGGCCAGGCCTCTGGGTACAGGAGCTTGAAAATCCAAACTAGGGTTAGGGTTAGGACCTAGAGGCCCTGCAAGCCCAACCTTGCAGTGCTGCACCGAGCTCCCTGGGTGACTGAGTTTAGGGCTTTGGTCAGCTTTGGTGCCAAATTCCAGTTTAGTGTCTAGGGGGCTGCTGAAAATGATATTGTATTCTGGTATGCATGCTGACTTCTCCAGCTCTGAGGGTTTTGCGTAGCTCCAATTGTCATGGTTCACATTTGGCTGGCAGGTAACGTTCTCTGGTATGTGTCCTCCATCTGTGGGCCTTGGGGCCCAGGGGTCTGTGTACAGAATCCTAAAATTCCAAACTAGGGTTAGAGTTAGCTCCTGGGGTTTGGCAGGTCTAAATTGAAATGAGTTGAGCTCCCTAGGTGACTGAGTTGAGGGCGTGTGTATGTCTGAGTGCCCAAATACAGTGTTCTGCTGAATGTTGAGATGTCCCCTGGTAAGCATGCCGATTGGCCCCTCGGAGGGTTTTGTGGAGCTCCAAATGTAATGGTTTCCTATTGTATGCCATGTGGAGTTCTCTGGTGTGGGTCTGGTATCCTCAATCTGAGGGGCTTGGGACCATTAATCTGGTTAGAGGAGGGCATTCTCAAGAGGGTTGGACTGAGGTTTCCAGAGATCAGGACTCAGGTAACCAAGGGCCTAGAGAATTGACGCTTGACCGTGCAGTGGCATCCTTCCACTTCCCCACCCGGCGGTTGAAATTGCATGTGCCTGGTCCCCTTGCATTTGACTGCATCCTGAAAGGCGTTCTCAGGAAATTTCTATCCAAACCTGAAGGATTTGGGTAGAAAACTCATGAGAATTTCCCCAGGCGTCTGTAGCTTGGGACTGAGACCTCTGGCCAGTTGGAGGGCGTTCTCCTCTCCCAAGGCTCGGAACGTGTTATGAGCAATTTGTGCCCAGGTTCCTGGGGAGCTTCCCAGGAAGTTCTCCCGGGGTTTGGACCGAGGTAGGTTCTGCCCGTGCCGTGTCGGGGACTGACACTGACTCAGCGCCCAGCGTCTCTACCTGCAGCTGCCCTGTGTGGCCCGTGGCATGGAGGTGACTTGTAGCTTCTTTCAGCGTCTCACCCTGAACCTCAGTGCTCCCTTCATTGGTGGCAAGCTGCAGTGTCTCGTCTTCAGCACCACTCACTGGACAGCTCAGAGCTGTGGCTAGTCATAGAATACATCCCTGGTTCTCCTTCCAGCATCACGCGTGGCAGACAGCTCAGCACTCCCTCCCGGGGAGATGGGCAGGAAAGCCATGCTGTCTAAGGCCTGGCACTGCATCTCCACACTGACTCCAGATGCCATTGACACACTGCAAAGCCTTCAGGCATGCCTCCCCCTGCCGCTGATCACTGGCTCCAGGGATCGGAAGCTGCACTGGCTCTCACAGCATGCATCCCAACCAGCTCCTTCCAGGGCACTGCTCTCCATGTCCAGCCACAAACAGTTTGAATTGTGTCTGTGAGTATCTGCTGTGGTTAATCTTCATTTATTTTGGGCATCTGTTAAGATGTTGTGTCCTGAGGCATAAGGAGAGGAAAAGAGATGGAACTTTGATGTCTGAGCATGCTCACACTCATTTTTCTGTGGAAATGAATGGTGATTCCTTTTTCAGTTCACACCATTTCTGCTGTGAAAGGTTTCCTAGGAACACTGTACTGTCAGATAGTGAGGGAGCCTGTACCCCGATCTGAAGGCTTAGGTTTACTTTCCATGCTGCACTGAATATTCCATAAACTTGTGGATTTTATCACTCAAACATATTACATTTGACCACCTTCAAGCCTTCCCCCCTTTCCTGAATCTGGCAACCACCCATCTGTTCTCAGTGCGGAGGCCAGGATCTCTGGTGTTTGTCTTTCTGTGTCTTAGTTACTTAGCATATGTTCCCAAGGTCAATGTTTCTATGTCTGGTTCTTGTGAATAATGCTGCAGTGAACATGGGAGTGCATCTCTCTTTTGGAGGGGTTGTTTTGGTGTTCTCCAAAGAAATATTCAATAGAGCAGTTACTGGGCCATGTGGTAGTTGTACTCATTTTTTTGGAACACCCATAGCATTTGTCACAGTGGCTGCAGCAATTTCCATTCCCACCAACAATGCACAGGGTCCCCTTGTGTACACACCCTTGACCACACCTGGTGTCTGTCTCTGGGTCCATTGCTGTTCCAACAGTGGTAAGGTGAGAGCTGATTTCGGTTTTGACTTCTGTTTCCCTGATGACAATTACTGATGTTGCACAACTTTTTCTGCCTCTGCTGGTCACCTGTATGCCATCTTTGGGAAGTATCTATTCACATATTCTCTAAAGTTTTTATTCAGTTTTTGTTTGGTTTTGCAGGAGTGTTTGAGTTTTTTGGATATGAATCTCTTCTCACACATTCAGTGTGCATATACTTTTCCTCATTGGGTAGGATGCCTTTTAAGGCTTTGATGGTTTCTTTTGTCATGCAGAAATTTCAGTTCAATGTCCTTTCACTTCTCCATTTTTGCTTTTGCTGCCTTTGCTTTTGGCATCTGATATAAAAGACTCTTCACCAAAATCATTATGGGAAAACTGACTACATGTGTTTTCTTCTTGGACGTTTAAGGATTCAGTTATTATGTTCAAGTCATTGATTCATTCATCATTTTTATGTGTGGTGTCAGAAAGTGCTCCAGTCACATTCTTCTGTATTTAGTGTCCAGTTTTCCCAGTACCGTTCACTGAAGAGAAGTCCTTTACCCATGTATATTTTCTGCTTCTGTGTCATCAGTGAAGACCATACATGTGTGGATTAGTTTCTGAGGCCGGCCTGCTTCCCTCCTTCCCTCCCCTCCTTCCTTCCTTTCTCTCTTTTCTTCCAATTTATTTGTTGGGAAACTCTTTCCTGTCAAAATATATGCAGTGTGGACTTCATGAATGATGTCTTCATACTCTTTGTTAGGACATTTCTCTGACCTATCTGTTTTTGTAAATGAGTAGCTGGATCTATAGCTTTCAACAGTTTGAATATTTGGGGAGAACTACTTAAGGAGTATTATATTCTTCCATGAGATTCCACATTGTGTCTGTCTCCTTTTGTGATGTTCTCAGTTGTGATGATGGATATTTATATTTCCTTTCTCATGGTAGGTTTATTAAAGTGGATTGAATTTCTCTTAAAAGTGTGGATTCTAAATCATCTTTATTTAATAATATATATTTATATAAAACAGGTCTTTAAAGAAATACCTTTATTGGAAGCAACAGTTGAAACAGGACATAAATATTCTTAAATCCCATTTGGAGTTAATAATTCTATCAGATCTAAGTTTAAATATACCTTTAATATACCAATGAATACGTTGCCAAAAGTACTATGATTGTTAGTTTCCGAGCTTTCTGCCATGTTCCATGACCTGTGACAGAGACTCCCTGCCCTCACAGTTCATCTTCCCACCTATCGACTTAGACTTATTTTTCTGGACATCCTACCTAGCGGAAAGTGTCACTCTTTTATGTTTGTAGAGTAACAGCTATTCTTTTCTTGGCTCTCTTCTTGAGTTTGCAGGTATTCAAAATGGTTTGATAGCTATTTAGGTAAATTCCTTGGGGCAGATGAAATGAAGGTCTTCTACTCCTTTGCCATCTTGGAATCTCTCTTCTTCTTTCTCCAGACTGCTTTGGGTATTTGGGGTCTTTTGTGATTCCATACAAATTTTAGGATGGGTTTCTATTTCTTTGAATAATGCCATTGGGATTCAGATAGGGATTCCATCCCACCTGGAGATTGCTTTGGGTGCAGTGGACATGTTAACATTATTAACTCTTCCAGTTAATGAACATGGCGTATGCTTCCATTGATTTGTGTCATCTTCCAAATCTTTGGCCCATACACTCACCCAACCCTGCATCTGAGACACATGTGTTTTTCCTTCCTTTTCTGCCACGTGTTCAGTCTACCAGGTCTTTCTCATTCTTGGTTACTTTTATTTCTGTATTTTGTTGATGCAACTGTCAGTGGCATTTCTTTCTTAATTTCTCTTTGGGAAAGTTGGTCATCAGTACATAGAAATGCGAGTGGGGTGCCTGGGTGGTTCAGTTAGTAAAGTGTCTGTCTTCAGGTCAGGTCATGATCCCAGGGTTCTGGAAACGAGTCCAGCATTGGGCTCCCTGCTGACCTGGGAGTCTGCTGTTTCCTGACCCTCTGCTCCTTCCCCTGCTTCTGTGCTCTTTCTCTCTGTCTGTCAAATAAATATATTCTTTTACAAAAACAAATGCAACAGGCCCCTTTATATTGACTTTGTATCTTGAAGCTTTACTGAATTTGTTTATTCTTACAGGCTTTTTTTGGTATACTCTTTAGGGATTTCCACATATAGTATCCTATTGTTTGCAAATAGAGACCATTTTATTTTCCTATTTAGATTTCATATCTTTTTTTTTTTGTTTTCTTTTTGTCTAAATAGTCTGGTTAGTGCTGTCAATACTCTGCTGTATGAAAGTGCTCAGAGTGGTCATCTTTCTCTTCTTGATCATAGTGGAAAAGTTTTTAGCCTTTAACCCTTAAGTATAATGTCAGCTGTGGACTTTTTATACAGGGCCTTTGCTTCATTGAGATATGTTCCCTCCGTACCCACATGGTTAAGATTAGTCTTTATCATAAATGCATATTGAATCTTGTCAGGCATTCTTTCTGCAGCTACTATAAAAATCTTAGGATTTTTATCTTTTCCTTTTTTAAGATGGTGTATGCCATTGTTGGATGGGCAGATGTAGAATCATCCTTGCATCCCTGGAATAAATCCCACTGGATTGTGTTATGTGATTCTCCTGATGTATTGTTGAAGTTATTTTGCCAAAAAAATTTTGAGGATTTTTGCATCTCGGTTGATGAGGAATATTGGCCTTTCCTTTCCTTGCCGTGTCCTTGTTTTGTTTCAGTAGCAGGGTAAGGCTGCCTTCATAGAATGACGTTGGACCTATACTCTTCTCTCCTATATTTTCAACAGTTTGACAAGGGTTGGTATGAAATCTTCTACTGTCTGGTTGAACTCCTCGGTGAAACTGTCTGGTCTTGGCCCTTTTTTTGTTAGGAGGATTTATTATTGAATCAACCTTTTTACTAGTGATCAGTCTGTTTAGATTTTTGTCCTTCTCTCTTCAGTCTTTCTAGGTTGTTGTTAGGAACTTATCCATCTCTTCTAGGTTGTCCAAGGTATTGGCCTCTACTTGCTCATAGTACTCCGTTACGATCCTTTGCATTTTCGTGGTATTTGTTGTAATAGCTCATCTTTTTCTTTTTTTTTCCCATATCGTTGAATTTAAATTCCATTAGCCATGGTATAGTTTTTGATGCAATGGTCAACGTTTTGTTAGTTGCCTATAAGACTCAGGGTTCATCACCACATGTCCCCTCTTTAATACCCATCACCCAGTTACCACCCCTCCAGCCTACCTCTCCTCCAGTTTGTTTCCTATGATTAAATGTCTCCCTGGTTTGCCTCCCTCTCTGATTTCTTCCCATTCAGTTTTCCCTCCCTTCCCCTCTGGTCCTCCCCACTATTCCTTGTTTTCCACATAGGAGTGAAACCATAGGATAATTGTCATTCTCTTCCTGACTGATTTTGATTAGCATAACCCCCTTCAGTTCCATCCATGTGGATGCAGATGGTGGGTATCCATCCCTTCTGATGGAAGAGTACTTTTCTATGGTATACATGTACCATATCTTCTGTATCCTTTCCTCTGTTGAAGGACATATGAGCTCCTTCCACAGTTTGGATCTTGTGGACATTGCTGCTATGAACATTGGGGTGCATGTGTCCCTTCTTTTGACTGCATCTGTATCTTTGGTTTAAGTAGCCAGGAGTGCAATTGCTGGGTCACAGGCTAGCTCTATTTTTACTCTTTTTTTTTTTTTTAAGATTTTATTTACTTGACAGAGAGAAACACAGCCAGAGAGGGAAAACAAGCAAGGAGAGGAAGAGAGGGAGAAGCAGGCTTCCCGCTGAGTGGGGAACCCGATGTGGGACTCGATCCTGGGTCTCTAGGATCATGACCTGAGCCGAAGGCAGTCGCTTAACCAACTGAGCCACCCAGGTGCCCCTATTTTTATTCTTTGAGGGACCTCCATGCTGTTTTCCAGAGTAAGGGCACCAGCTTACATTCCCACCAACAGTGTAAGAGGGTTCCCATTTCTCCACATCCTCACCAGCACTTGCTTCCCTGTCTTGTTAATTTTAGCCATTCTAACTGCTAGAAGGTGGTATCTCATTGTGGTTTTGAATTCCCTGATGGCGAGTGATATGAAGCATGTTTTTCAGGGTCTGTTGGCCACTTGGATGTCTTTCTGGAGAAGTATCTCTTCCTATCTTCTGCCCATTTTTTGAGTGGATTCTTTGTTTTTTGGGTGTTGAGTTTGAGAATTTCTTTGTAGCTCTTGGATACCAGACCTTTATCCATAATGCCATTGGCAACTGTCTTCTCCCATTCCGTAGGTTGCCTTTGAGTTTTGTAAGTTGTTTCTTTTGCTGTGCGGAAGCCTTTTATTTTGATGAAGTCCCAGTAGTTCATTTTTGCTTTTGTTCCCCTGGCCTTTAGAGACATGTCTTGCAAGAAGTGGCAGCGTCCAAGGTTGAAGAGATTGCTGCCTGTGTTCTCTTCCAGGATCGTGATGTGAGGCAGGAATCAGTTGTCTTCCTTTCCTGATGTATTTGAGTCCTCTCTCTTTCTTGGGGCATCTAGCTAAAAGTTGGTCCATTTTATTTATCTTTCCAAAAAAGTCAGTTGGTATTTTCATTGATATTTTGTCCTTTTTTTCTCCAGTGTGGTTAATTTCACATTCTTTTTGTTATTTCCTTACATATACTGTTATGGGGCTTGGCTTTATTTTTTTTTTCTTCTTCTTCCAACTTCTTTCTCATGTAAAATTAGGTTGGTAATTGGAGAGCTTTCAGGTGGAATGATGAAGACCTGAATTTCTATGAAATTCTCCATAGAACTTCTTTTGCTGTTTGTTGGTTTTATTTATCTTTCCAAAAAAGGCAGTTCGTATTTTCACTGATCCTTTTTCCTTTTCTCCTTCAGTCTGGTTATTTTCACATTCCTTTTGTTATTTCCTTATTTCTACTGTTATGAGGATTTACATTTTTTCTTCTTCCAACTTTTTCCCCCAGTAACGTTATGTTGGTTATTGGAGAGCTTTCAGGTGAAATGACAAAGCCCCAAATTTCTATGAAAGTCCCCCTAGAACTCCTTTTGCTGCATCCCATATATTTTCATAGGTTCTCTTTTTCATTATTCTGAAGGTAGTTTTAAAATTTCTTGTGACAGAGTTCTACTTTCATACCATTGTAGTTGGACAGGATTTGAAACAGAGGGTGAGGGAAACATTCCGTTTATTGGTCATTTTCCTGCGTGTTTTCCTGAGGGGGAGACCACATGTTCATTGGAGACAGAGGAACATTTTGTGAGACTGTGGTTGGGGTCGTGGTCAACCCCTGCTGGAATTATTGACTACTACCATGCAGGCTGTGTACCACTGTTCATGCTGTAGCCCTGATGGACTTGTACTTCATTATAAATATTTTCTAGGAGGTGCACTGTACCCTTGTCTAAAAGAAAGGCATCATGTGAGTTCATGGCATGGCCCCAGGTCAGCAAAGAGGATGCATGGTAAATTAGGGGATCAGAACCAAACATTCTTTTGGAAGAAACAGAATCAGGATGTGTTGTTCTTCATGAAACTAGCTGAGGTTTGGAGTGACCCACTGGGTGCTGCTGGTGTGTGTGGTATTGGGGCCTGTGGATCTGTCTTATCGTATCCTCTGGAGCTCAGGGATAGCCTCCTGTCTGTTGAGTTGTGTGGAGGCAGGTAGACAGCAGTCTGTGGCCAGGCACCAGGGTTGCACTGAATCGCCACCACAGGGTTAGTGTGCGGTAGGGAGGGGGCACTCCTTCATTTCCATACAAATGGACCTGGGTCTGTGACTATGATTCTTAGCAGCAGCATGGGGAGAGGAGGGCAGTGGTGGTGCACACTTCCTAGGGTTATGGTCAGGAGTATCTGGGGCCCACTGAGGTCAGCCATGCCTGGTTTAGAAGGCACCGAGTCACTCTACCTGCGGGCCCTGTGCCCATGGTACTTTCGAGCCACCTCCCATGCTGCTGCTCCTAATTTTCCTCAACTTCATGGCCATGAGCCTCCGCTCTTCCCCATGGCCCCTGGGCTACTGCCCTCCATACACTTGTTCCTCCTCCCTGGGTCCTTGAGCAACCTGATGTGAGGGTAGCCTTCTCAACAGGCAACTCTGCCAGTCCCCTAATGGAATGCTTCCCTGGATCCCCTGTGAGGTGAGGATGATGCCCCTGGGAGGGGACTGCAGGTCCCCAATCAGGAAAGCCATTTCTCCATTTTCTGCACGGCCTGCACTCCCCTCAGTCCTCCTGAAGGAAGCTCTCACCATTAAAACCAATATTGTTTTCTATCCATCCTTTGGTTCACCCATTGCATGTCTTTCATGTCTTCTAGTTGGTTTTCACCAGTCTTGCTGGACTGTCTGTTCAAAGAGGAGATGACCTGGGCAGGAGGTAACCTTCCCTCCTACCTCCTTCAGCATGTCCCTGAGCCCTGAAGCCAGCTGTCCCTCTGAAGGTTGAGGGACCTGAGCCAGCCCATCCTGAGCCCGGGATCTGTGTCAACTATATAGACAGATGTGTGCCTCTTTCTCATTCCTTCACCCCCTCCCTCCCAGAGGTAGCTCAGAGCAGCCTCCAAGCCCCGCATTTGAGATTCTTTACCTTGTTCCTCTTGCCTTCCTTTGGTGACCTTGGTGGTTTTCTGTTGTTTCTTCCTCCCATACATATTACCTTGGCAGTTCCTGCATCAGTGGAACGCTCATACCATTGTCTGTACTTCGACCCCTTCCTTTCCTGCACCGAGCCCACCCATCTTTGCATCTTGTAAGGATGTGATTGGAAGCAAGCCTATCCACAGAGAACCTATCTGCCAAATGGGTCCAGGGAATGGCTATTGAATTCAAGATCCAGGATAGAGAAGAAACCTACTCTGAAACGTCTCCCATGCTCTATGACTATCTCACAGTAAAACAGAAACAAGAATAGTTTTCTGGACTGTGAGGTGGCATCTGTCTCTATTTACACTGTTGTATGCCTAGGTGCTGACCTAGGGGCACAGCAGCTCCAAACTGCCAGCACTGAGGTGAACTCTCCAGGGCCTGAGTTGACGGTAAGGGTCAGGCTTGGTTTCATTCTCTGGGTTTATGTTCAGAGGGGCCACTTCACTGTGGGGTTGGCCTCAGGTTGTCATGGAAAAGTTCTCCTGGTCTGAATCCTTTGCGCAGCTCCAAATGGCATGGTTTCCCTCTAGGTTGCAGATGTAGTTCCCTGGTATGGCACCAGTGTCCCAGACCAATAGGGTTTGTGGTCAAGGCCTTTGGAGACAGAAGCCAGAAGCACCAACTTACTGTTAGAGTTAGTTAGGGCCTAGGGGCCCTGCAAGCCTCAGCTTGCAGCACGGAGGTGATCTCTCCAGGTGGCTGAGTTTAGGGTGTTGGTCAGTTTCAGTGCCAGACTCCATGGTAGTGTCCAGGGGGCTGCTGAATGTGATATTGTTCCCTGGTCATCCTGCAGACTTCTTCTGCTCTGAGTGTTTTGCATAGCTCCAGATGTCATAGTTAACTTTTGAAAGGCAGTCAGAGCTCTCTGGTATGGGTCTGGTGTCCTCCATCTTTGGGCCTTGGGGCCCAGGGCTCTGGATAGAGAAGTCTGAAATTCCAAACTAGGTTAGGGTTAGGTCCTAGGGTTTTGCCAGGCTAATCTTCCAGTGCTGAGTTGACCTCTCTGTGGGCTGAATTGAAAGCGTGTGTTTGTCTGAGTGCCCAACTCCAGGTTATTGTCTAGGGGCCTGCTGAATGTCCGGATTTCCCTTGGTAGGCATGCAGATTTTTTTTTTTCTCAGAGGGTTTTGTGGAACTCCAAATGTCATGATTTCCTTCTGTCTGGAAGGCGGAGTTGTCTGATATCAATCATTTGTCCCCAATCTCTAGGAACTTGGGTCCCAGGCCTCTGGAAACAGAAGTCAAAAAATCCAACGTATGCTTAGGGTTAGGGCCTAGGCGCCTGGGAGGCCCAATCTCTCTGCAGTGAGATTCCTCGGAGCCTGATTTGAGGGTGTGGGTCAGTCTGAGTGGGATTCTCCAAGTTGGCATAATAGAGTCTGTTGAAAGTTGTCATGGCCCCCCGGTGTGCATGCAGATTTCTGGTGCTCTGAACGTTTGGTAGAGCTCCAAATGGGACAGTAGCCCACTAGGTGGCAGCCTGAGTTCACTGATAAGGCCATGTGTACCTAATCTCTATGGCTATGGGACCAGGCCTCTGGGTAGGAGATCTGGACTGACATTTCATGCAATTTGGTCTTAAGTTTCACGAGATATGGACTGAAATATCATGAGATTTGGACTGAATTCTGATGAGATTTTGACAGAACTCTCACTTGACTGGACCAAAGTCTCCTAAGTTGTCCTGAAGACTCAAAAGATTGGTCTGAAGTCTCATGAGATTTGGACCCAAGTCTCACAAGACTTGGACTGAAGTCTCATGAGATTTGGACTGAACTCTCACATGGTTTTGATAGATAAATCGTAAGATTTGAACTGAAATCTCACGAGAGTTGGACTGAACACAGGTGATGTGGATAGAGATCTCGTGACATTTGTACTGAAGTCTCTTGAGATTTGGACCAAGTCTCATGAGATTTGGAACTGAAATCTCACAATATTTTGAGTTTCAAGGTTCAGAGTGAACTCCCATGAGGTTTGGACTGAAGTCTCACAAGATTTGAGTCTCAAGATTCGGTGTGAACTCTGACGAGATTTGGAATGAAGTTTCATTAGATTTGGACTGAATTCTCACGTGGTTTTGATAGATATCTCGTGAGATTTGAACTGAAGTCTCTTGAGAGTTGGAATGAACAGAAGTAATGTGGATGGAGATCTCATGTCTTTTGGATGGATGTCTCTTCAGATTTGGACCAAAGTCTCCCGAGATTTGGACTGAAGTCTCACAAGATTTGAGTCTCAAGATAAGGACTGAACTCCCACGATATTTGGTCTGAAGTCTCCTGAGATTTGAGTCCCAAGATTCAGAGTGACTCCCATGAGATTTGGACTGAAGTCTCACGAGATTTGAGTCTCAAGATTCGGACTGAACTTTCAAGAGATTTGCACTGAAGTCTCACAAGATTTGGACTGAAGTTTCACGAGATTTCGACTGAACTCTCACGTGTTTATGATATATATCTCGTGAGATTCAAAGTCTCTTGAGAGTTGGAATGAACACAGGTGATGCAGATGGAGATATCATGTCTCTTGGGCTGAAGTCTCTTGAGTTGTGGACTGAAGTCTCACGAGATTTGGACTGAAGTCTCGTGAGGTTTGAGTCTCAAGATTCAGACTGAACTCCCATATTTGGACTGAAGTTTCTCCAGATTTGAGTATCAAGATTCCGAGTGAACTCCCACTGGATTTGGACTGAAGTATTGGGAGATTTGGAGAGAACTCACGAGATTTGGATGGAGATCTCATGACAGTTGGACTCAACTCTCAAGATTTGGACTCAGATCTTGTGAGATTTGGGCTGAGATCTCAGGAGCTTTAGACTGACCTTGAGGCATCCCTCACAGTGCTGCTGGATACTGATTACAGTGTTAAGTATCTAGATTGTCACTCCTTGCTGCATCTGGTATTGTAGCTGACAGCTGCCTCCAGCGGTGGGAACCAACATTTCCATTTCTTCCAAACTCTCGCCATGCAGCTCCACGCTGCATCTAAGGGCAGAAGTATGCACTGCTGTGCCATCTTCCAGTTCTCTCGCTTCAGCTTTCTATCCCTGGAAGCAGTGCTGAGCTCCAGGGAAATAGATACTGAAAGATGGGGCAGATCAGTTTGCTGCCAAGGCAGGCAGTGCTGAGGTGCAGTGGGCAAGACACTGGAAGACGTGCCACTGGTGCTTCCCAACAATGGATGCAGTGGACAGATCCAGTCCAAGGGGTGGGAAGGAGATACAGTGTTGTGTTGCAGTCTGAGTGATGGTGGAAGGTGTGCCAGTGTGACCTGAGACCACCAGAGACAGTTGTGAGTTGCATCGTAAGACGCTGGAAGGCCCAGCAGTGCAGGTTCATGCCACTGGGTGGAGTGGTGAGCTGTATAGCGATAGTCCCTGGAAGGCACAGCAATGCTGTTTGCCTCAACTGGAGGCAGTGGTGAGCTGCAGTGGGAAAGCCCCTGGAAGAGGTGTCAGTGCAGCCTGTCAGCACTGAAGGCAGTCAGTGGTGAGGTGCTGGAGGAGAGGCCTTGCGAATGACACACAGCAGCTTGTTTCTGCAGGAGACAGTGGTGAGCTGTAGAGTCTGTTTCCCCAGGCTCAAGAGTGGTGGTAACAACCCCTAGAATATTCTGCCAACTCAGCATTGGGTCCCCTGTCCCAGGGTTTGCTGGCCATGGGCTGTCAGGATGATGCAGGAGGGGCCTCCCGGTGGGGGTCGGGAATCGGGACAAAAGCAGTCCCAACTCACGTTGCCTTTGGAACTGAAGTGTTGAGCATTTCCCTGGAAGAGTCACGTCACTCTTCCCAAGAAGAGAATGTCATTGGTCGACTTTAGAAGGAAGCTAATGACTTCTTAAGAAGCCAGCATGTATCTCCCCTTCTCCTAGGCACTGGAGCAGCTGTGCAGCCTTTAGGTCGGAGGTGCCTTCTTCTCTCCACTTCTCCACTCTGGCTCCACGAGACCCAAAGTTTGGAAATCAGCGGCAGTCAGTCATGCAACTTTTCCCAGGACGTCAGCCTTCAGAGAAAGCAGCAGGTCCATCGGGCCGAGTGTACATCCATGTCAGGACTGGAGGTAAAACTTCTCTTGAACCTTAAGCCTCCTGGGATTTTCTCTTGACCCTAGTAGAGCCCCAAAGCCAAACAGAAGCAGCTGCCAGCAATCTAAATGGGTGCCAGAGTTCCTTAGTATCCCTGCAGGGAGAACATGACAGGAGATCCCATTTTCCCTGTTCATTTCTGGCTGATAAAGGAATTTGGAATATCTCTGTTCTAGGAAACCACTTCGATTTGAAAGGAAAGATGAGAGTTCCTCTGTGAGTGTTGTTCACAACTCATTTAGTCCTTCATTGGACAGTGTTTATTCCACTGGGCCCAGGGTGTGGTGGAGTGCGCAGGACCTAGTGTTCCAAGTGGCCTTTTGGGATCAGATAGAGAGTCAGGTCGTGTCTTGTCATTGGTCTGAGATGTTCCTAATGGATTAGTCTTTTCATCCAAAGATGTCCAATGACGCCAATATCCATGGGGGCTCAGGGGGGCATCACTCAGGCTGAGGGACAGGCTCTGGGTTTGTGTACATGGGGCTGTTGAAAGTGGGGGTGGCCTCAGGTGGGCTTTGCAGGTTTCTCCAGCTCTGAATACTTTGCATATTTCAAAGTGCAGAGTTTCCTTCTGGGTTCTGGTGGAGTTCCATGGTATGGCTGAGGTGTCCCCGGTGGGTAGGGTTTGTAGGCCAGGCCTGTGGGGGGAAAAAAGCCTGAAAGGCCAGCCTAGGGTTAGGGTTGGGGCCTAGGGGCATGGCAGGCCCATCTGTTGGCACCAAGGGGAACTCCCCTGGTGATGAGTTGAGGATGAGTTTCTGGCTGAATGTCAGACTCTGGGTTTGTGTCCTCAGGGACGTATGGCACATATGTCATGATCTGAATCCTTTGTGCAGCTCCAGATGGCATTCGTTCCCTCTTGGTGGTGGGCTGAGCTCTATTATATGGATCACAAGTCCATGGCCGGTGGGGATTGTGTGACAGGCCTCAGGGGAAAGAAGCCAGAAACATGACCCTGGGATTAGGATTAGAGCCTAGGGGCCCAGAAGGCCCAAACCCTTGTTGCAGAGCTGGTATTCCTCGGAGGCTGAGTTGAGGGCATGTTTCCATCTGAGTGTCGGATTCCAGGTTGGCGTAATGGGGTCCGTTGAAAGTGGGGATGGCCCACAGTGGGCATGCAGATTTCTGCTGCTCTAAGCGTTTTGTTGGTCTCCAAATGGCAGAGTTTCCAGCAGTCTGGCAGGCTGAGGCCACTGATACAACCCACGTGTACCTAATGTTTATCTAATGTTTATGGCAAGCTGCCCGGGAGGCTGAGTTGAGGCCTTTGGTCAGTTTCAGTGCCAGACTCCTGGTGAGTGTCCAGGGGCAACCCGAATATGATCTTGTTCTGTGTTAGGCATGCAGATTTCTCCTGCTCTGAGGGCTTTATGGAATTCCAAATGTTACAGTTGCCTAGTGGGTTGTAGGCGGAGGATAAGATTCAGGTGTCTGCAATCTCCATGGCTCGGTGTCCAGGCCTCTGGGGAAAGGTGTCTGAAGATGCAATCCTGGGTTAGAGTTAGGTCTTAGGGGCCCAACAGGCCCGATCTCCCGACACTGAGGTAAGCTCCCTGGGGGGCTGAGTTGAGGGCATGCACCTGAGTGCCGGATTCCAGGTGAGTGTCTGGGGGGCTGCTGAATTGTGGGGGTGTCTCCTGGTAGGCATGCAGTTATGCAGTTATCTCCTGCTCTAAGGGTTTTGTGGAGCTCCACATGTGGTGGTATCCTTCTGGCTAGATGACGCAGTTTTCTGGTATGTGTATTGTGTCCTCAGTCTGTGTGGTTTGGCAGCCAGGTATCCGGGCACAGAGGCCTGATACTGCAACCTAGGGTTAGCTTTTGTTCCTCGGGGCTCAGCAGGCCTGATCCTACAGCGCTCATTCGAGCACCTGGCTTGCTGAGTTGAGGACCTGCCTCCGTCTGAGTGCCTGATGGCAGGTTTGTATCCAGGGGGCTGCTGAATATGGATGAGGACCCTGGTAGGGATGCAGATTTTCTTCTCCTCTGAAGGGTGTGGGGGCGCGCAAATGCCATAGTATTATTCTTCTCGTTGTAAGTCACAATCCTCTGATATGTATCAGGTCTCCACCATCATTATGGATTGGGTGCCAGACCTCTGGGGACAGATGTCTGAAAACGCAATCTAGGATTAGGGTTAGGGCTTAAGGTATCAACAGGCCCGAACTCCCGATGCTCAGACGAGCTCCCTAGGAGGAATCCTCTGATATGGCCCAGGTCTCCACCATCCTTATGGCTTGGGGGCCCTGCCTCAGGGGACATATACTTGAATATCCAACCTGGAGTTAAAGTGAGGACTTAGAGGTCTGACTGGCTCAATATCTTGGCACTGAGCTGTGACTACTTGGAGGTTGAGTTGAGGTTGTGGGTCAGTCTGAGTGCCAGAATTCTGGTTGGTGTCATGGGGTCCATTGAAAATTGTGGTTGTCCCATGGAGGGGCATGCAGATTTCTGCTGCTCTGAGGGTTTTCTGGATCTCCAAATAGCACGATAACCTAATGACTGGCAAAGTGAGTCCACTGATGTCTCATGAGAACTTCAAAGGTCTGGCTCGGGGGCCAGGCCTCTGGGCAAAGAGGCTTGAAAATCGAACTTAGGGTTAGGGTAAGGACCTAAGAGCCCTGCAAGCCTGATCTTGGAGCGTGGAGGTGAGTTGCCTGGGTAGCAGTCTTTAGGGCATAGGTCTATTTCAGTGCCAGATTCCTAGTGTCCAGGGTCTTGGTGAATGTACACTTGTTCCCTGGTAGGCATGCAGATTTCTGCTTCTCTAGGGTTTTCTAGAGTTCCAAATGTCATGGATCCCTCCTGGCTGGTACTCGGAGTCCTCTGATATGGCCCATGAATTCATCTGCCTTTTGGCCTGGTGGTCAGACCTCCGCAGACAGATATTTGAAAATCCAACGTAGGGATAGGGTTAAGGCCAAAGGGCTCAGCAGGTCTTATCCTTTGGTGCTCAGCTGAGCTTCCCTAGCGGCTGATTTGTGGGTGTAGGTCAGCCTGAGTCCTAGACTCCAGGTTTGGGTAACAGGGGCCTTTGAATTTAGGCGTGGCCCCAGGAGCGGCATGCTGATTGCTGCTGCTCTGAGGGTTTTGCGGTGCTCCAAATGGCACGGTATCCTGTTGACTGGCAGTGTGAGTCCACTGAGATGGCCCATGTATACATAATCTGTGCAGCTTGGGGGCCAGGCCTCAGGGAACTTTGGGTTAAATATTGAACCTAGGGTTAGGGTTAGGACCTAGAGTCCCTGCAAGCCCAAACTTGGGTACCCGGGGGTGAGCTTCCCGGGAGGCTGAGTTTAGGGTATTGGTCAGTTTCAGTGCCACACTTCAGGTTGGTGTCCAGGGGGATGCTGAATGTGAGTTTGTTCCTGGATAGGTATGCAGATTTCTCCCACTCTGAGGGTTTTGTGGAGTTCCAAATGTCATGGATGCCTTTAGGCAGCTAGGCGGAGTCCTGTGATATGGCTCCTGTTTCCCCCATCATTACGGATTGGACGCCAGGCCTCTGCAGTCAGATATCTGAAAGTCCAACCTAGGGTTAGGGTTGGGGCCTAGGGGCCCAACAGGCCCTATATCTTGGTGCTGTGTTGTGACACCTTGGAAGCTGATTTGAGGGCATGTGTCAGTCTGAGTGTCCGATTCCAGGTTTGTGTAATGGGGGCCATTGTACATGGGATTGACCTGCTGTGGGCATGCAGATTTCTGCAGCTCTGACTGGTTGCTCTAAATGGCATTTTCCTCCTGGCGACTGCTGAGTCCACTGGTATTGGTCATATACATCTATACCTTCCATTCCCATCTTTTCCCCTTCCAGATTGTGCGAGCATGTGTCCACTTGCCTTTGCCTGATGTGAAATGCATTCTCATGAGTTTACTACCCAAATCCGAAGTCTTTGGGAAGTAATCTCGTGAATTTTTTCCCAGGCCTTAGGAGGTTGGGACTGAGACCTCTGGCCAGTGGGAGGATGTTTTCTACTCCTGAGGCCCTGATCACCTTACAGGCAATTTCTGCCCAGGTTCCCGGTCAAGTGCTGAAAGGCCCCCCAGGGGTTTGGATGGAGGTGGGCCCCACCCATGCTGGGGGCGGGGACCCAGACTGCCCTAGTGCACAGCGTCTCTCCCTGCAGGTGCCCTGTGTGGTCCGTGGCATTAGAGTGACATGTAGCCTCGTCCGGTATCTCGCCCTGGAACTCAGCGCTACCTCCCTTGGTCCCATACTGCAGTTTCCTGCCCCCTAGCACCACTCCTTGGTCAGCTCAGCGCTGCATCAAGATGAGGCTGGCATGCCTGGTGCCCCTTCCCGCCTCCCCCATGGCACGCAAGTCGGGCACAATCTGGGGGCAATAGGCAGCCATTCTTGGCCATCCCTTGTCTGGCCCTGCATCTCCGACCGAACCACCCTTTGGTTTCGGGTGGCAGGCGACTGTGTGACTGCTTCCCGTGGCCCCTTTGACGACAGACCTGCGTTGCCGCCAGCTTCGGTCCTTGGCGCTGGCCTCCAGGGTGCTCCCCGTGTCCCTGCCCAGCTCTCACTGGACCTGACCAAAGGTCCTGGGGTTTCTCTGAGTTCTTGCCAGTCCGGATGGGCGAACTCACGAGGCTTAGAACAAGGTCTCCGGAGATGGGGACCCAGCTCTCAGAGGCCTGGAGAATTTCTGCTCAAGCATGTTGCGGAGCCCTTCGGCCCCCACTGACCCCTCACTCACACCTCAGGGAGCTTTCCTCAGTACCAGCAGATTGGGTCGGCCATGCCTTGAGGTTCTACCCTTAAACCTAAGTTGGGTTTTCAGGCTTCTGTCCCCAGAGCTGTGGGCCCCGAGCAACACATATTGGGGCACCTGAACCATAGCAGAGGCTGAAAGTGCCACCCTGGAGGAAACTGTGCAATTTGAAGCTCCACATAACGTTCAGACCAGGAGAAATCTGCAGGCCTCTAGGAGGCCACCCACACATCCAGTGGCCCCCATTACACCAGCCTGGAGTCTGGTGCTCAGAGAGACCCACGCCCTCAACTCAACCTCCCAGGAAGCCAGCGGGCCTGCCACCCCTACACCCTAGTCTTAACCTTCCATTGGGTTTCCAGGCTTTGATCCCCAGAGACCTGGCCCCAAAGGATCACAAACTGTGGCCACCTGAGTCATACCAGAAGACTTCTTGCTGGCAAGGAGGAAACCATGGCATTTGGAGTTCCAAAAAACCCTCAGCACTGGAGAAATCTAGATGCTCACCGGGGGCCACTGCCCAATTCAGTGGCCTAATGGACACAAACTCGGTGCCTGGCATTCAGCATGATCCACATCCTCAGCTCAGCTTACTGGGGAGCTCGCCTCAGCTCTGGCAGATGAGTCCTGCCTGGCTCCTAGGCTCTAACTCTAACCCTAGGATGGGTTTTCAGGCTTCTGTCCCCAGGGCCCTGGCACCCAAGTCCACCACACCGGGTCCCCTGAGCCATACCCGAGGATTCAATACCACTCAGCAAGACACAGTCCCATTTGGAACCCCAGAAAAGATTCAGAGTGGGAGAATTCTTTTTGAAATATCAGCTGATCCCTGTTTGTGTATATATTTCTTACAATACTAAACACAAACCCTGAGCCTAATACTCTCTGTAATGGTAGGCCTCAGATCAGACTTCTGTGACGTTCTCCTCACATCAGCAGATCACACCTTCTAACCTATGCTCCTCGGTCTTGACCCTAACCCTAGCTCAAGACATGGGTGAAAACCTGAACAAGGATTTTCTGGAGACCATAGAGAAGTGATTAACAGACACACAAAGGAGTGCTCAAGATCACCACCCCCGAGGGAAATACAAATCAAAACCACAAGATACCATTTGACCCCACTTAGAATGGCTACAATTAACAGGTCATGGAATAACGAATGTTGTTGAGGATGCATAGAAAGGGGAACCTTCTTCCACGGCTGCTGAGAATGCAAGCTCATACAGCCCAGTGGTAAAATGGTATCAAGTTTCTTCAAGAAGATAAAAAGAGAACTCTCCTAGGACCTGGCAACTGCTCTATTGGGTATTTTCCTCAAACGTACAGATGGAGTGAACAGTGGTGACACCTGTGCCCCACTGGGACAGAGAGAAAATGGTCATATGGTTTCACTTCTATGTGAACTAGTAGAAACAGCACAGAGAATCCTAGGGGAAAGGAGGCAAAACTGATGCGAAGCCATCAGAGAGGGAGAGAAAGCATGAAAAACTCTTAACTACTGAAACAACCTGAGCATTCTGGGAGGGGAGGTTGGGGGATGGGTAACAGGGTGACGGGCATTAAGGAGGGCCCTGGATGCACCGAGAACTGGGTGTGATACACAACTGATCTAGTATTGAACACTACATCTGAAACAAATGATGTGCTAGCAGTTCGTCCATTGAATTTAAATTAAAAAAAAACAAAACTAATGAACTCAAACAACCTGCAGCATTTGTATGGAACCACCAAAGCTACTGAAAAGCCAACACAATCTAGAGAAAGAGAAACAAAGCTGTAGGAATCACAGTTCCAGATGTCAAGTTGGACAACACAGCTGTAGTCATCCTTACAGTACAGTACTGGCACAGAAATACACACAGCAACCAGGGGAACAGGATAGGAGCTCAGACATAAACCCACAATGATGTGACCCATTAGTCTTCCACAAAGCAGGCAAGAAATAATACTACAAGGAAAAAGGACAGACTCTCCCGAAAATGGTGTTGGGAAAACTGGACAACTACACATGGAAGAATGAAAGGAGACCTCTTTCTTAGACCGTACATACAAATAAACTCAAAACAGTTCCAGAACTCAATGGAAGACCTGAAACCATCAAAATCCTAGAAGAGGGCCTGGACAGTAATTGCTCTGAAATGGACCATACCAACATTTTGCTAAACATGACCTGAGGCAAAGAAACAAAAGCAAAAAATAAACCATTAGGGTACAACCAGATAAAAAGTTTCTGCACAGTAGAACAATGAAAGCGGAGTCCTTGTGACAGAACCTACCGGAAGGGAGAAGGTATTTGCAAATATCCGACAGAATGAAAGCATTGTGTCCAAAATATACAGAACTGATAATACTCAACACCTGACAGCCAGAATCCAGTTGAAGGAAGAGGCAGAAGATAGAAACAGACATTTCTCCAAAGAAGAAATACAGAAGGCCAACTGTCCCATGAAAACATGTTCACCATCGTCCATCATCAGGAAAATGCAAACCCAAAGTACCATCTTGATATTTCCTCACACCTATCAGAATGGTTCCCATCAACAGCATAAAAAAACAGCAGGTGTTGGGAGGATATGGAGAAAGGGAAGCCCTTATGCACTCGTGGTAGGAATGCATCCTGTTGCACTCACCGTGGAAAACAGTATGGATGTACCCCCCAAAATTAAATAGGGAAGTACATAGGACCCAGCAGTCACACGACTGGCGTTTACTGAAAGAATAGGAGAACACTAACTTAAAAGGATGTAATACAGCCTGGTTTCTTGAAATGCTATTTACAATAAAACAATAGTGAAGAAACACAGGTATCTATGTAAATTCGCAAATGAGATGAGATACACACACATGCACACACATGATGGAATACAAATCACCCGTAAAGGAAAAAGAAATCTTGCCACTCCTGAGGCCTGGGAAAATTCTCATGAGATTTCTACCCAAATCCTTCTGATTTGTGTAGAAAACTCCTCAGAACGCATTTCAGGACACAGGCAAGTGGAAGCATGCACAGGTGCAATCCCAGATGGGGAGAGGTGGGAGTGGAAGGTCACTGCAACACGCTCAAGTGGAAATTCTCCATGTCTTTGGGGAGCTGGGTCTCCGTCTCTGGAGAAATCAGTCCAAGCCTCATGATATTGACCGTCAGGACTGGCCAGAACCCAGGGAAAACAGGGTACCTCTGGCTGGACCCCTTGCGAGCTACACAGGGCCCCAGGGGCCACACTGGAGGGGCTGTGCTGAAGACCTAGGCTGGAGGCACCGCGGGCCTCTGTCAAAGAGGTGTGAGGAGTGGCCTTGCAGTCTCTTGCCACGGGTAGCCAAAGGGCGGTGTAATGGGAGACACAGGGCTGGACCGGGAATGGCCAGGCTTGGATGCCTATTGCCCCCAGGGATGCTTCCAAGCTGCCTGCCACGCGAGAGGGGGGAAGGGGCACCGGGCATGCCTGCCTCATCTGGAAGCAGCGCTGAGTGGCCACAGCAGGTGCTAGAGACAGGACCCTGCAGCTTGGGTCAAGGGAGGTGGAGCTCACTTCCAGGCATATACAACAGAGGAGGCTACACATCACCACCCCATCTGGGGCCAAATAGGATAGCTGCAGGGATAGACGCTGGGCGCTAGGGGAGTCAGGGCGGGGCCCACCTCCATCTAAAACCCCGGAGCCCTTTGGCAGCTGACCGGGAACCTGATCAGAAATTGCCCATAATGCGACCTGGGCCTCGTGAGAGGAAAACGACCTCCCACTGGCCAGAGGTTTCAGTGCCAAGCTCCTGAGTCCTCAGGAAATTCTCACGAGATGTCTACCCAAATCTAAATTTGGGTAGACATCTCATGAGAACGCGTTTCAGGACTAAGACGAAATCAAATATTTGTGTGCACACACTCCCAAGGGGTATCGGGGGAGTTGGGGTGGGCGAAGGCCACCACAACATGTCGAGTGGATATTCTCCAGGCCTCTGGATGGTTGGGTCCCTGTTTCCAGAGACCTCAGTCCAAGTCTCATAAGATCACCCTCCTGGACCAGCGAGGACCCAGGGAAAACCATGGGACCTCTGGCCGGATACAATGAGAGTTAAGCAGGGACCCGGTGATCGCCTTGAAGAGCCAGCGCCAAGCATTGAGGATGGAGGCACCGTGGGTCTGCCTTCGAAGTGGCCACGGGGAGGAGCCATGCAGTCTCCTGCCATGGGGAGCCAAGGGGTAGTGCAGGGGGAGACATAGGGCTCTACCAGGAATGGCCAGGCTTGAATGCCTGTTGCCCCCCTCCCCCCGGGGTGCTTCAGAGTTGCCTGCCATGTAGGAGGAGGGAAGGGACACAAGGCAAGCCTGCCACGGCGGGACGCAGCACCAAGCTGCCCAGGGAGGGGTGCTGGACAGAGGACGCTTCAGCTTGGGGCCAAGGGAGGCGGTGCTGAGTTCCAGGCCAAGACACCAAACGAGGCTGTACATCACTACCACACCACAGGCCACACAGGGCAGATGCAGGAATAGACGATGGGCGCTAGAGCACGGTCGGTCCCCGCTGCGGCACAGGCAGGGCCCACCTCCGTCGAAGCCAGGGAGCCCTCCGGCAGCTGACGGGGAACCTTTTCAGAAATTGCCTGAAACACAACCCCAGCCTCAGACCAAGAAAACGTCCTCCCACTGGCCAGAGGTCTCAGTCCCAATCTCCTGAGGCATGGGGAAATTTTCACGAGATTTCTACCCAAATTCTTTGGGTAGAAATCTCGTGAGAACGCTTTTCAGGATGAAGGCGAAAGGGCAGACGCGCGTGCCCAATCCCAAAGTTGGGGGAGGTGGGGGGGTGAACGTCACCGCAACACGCTGGAGTGGAAATTCTCTAGGCCTCTGTGGGGGCTGGGTCCCTGTTTCCAGAGACTTCAGTGCAGGTCTCATAAGATCGTCCTCCTGGACCAGTGAGGACCCAGCGAATCCATGGGACCTCTGGCCAGGTCCAATGAGAGCTAAGCAGGGACCTGGTGAGCACCTTGAACAGCCAGCACCGAGCATCGAGGCTGGAAGCACCATGGGTCTGCCATTGAAAAGGCCGCGCGGAGCGGCTGCGCCATTTCCTGCCAACGGAGGCTGAAGGGCAGTTCAGTGAGAGGCGCAGGGCCGGACCAGGGATGGCCAGGCTTGGCTGCCTGTTGCCCCCTGAGGTGCTTCCGAGCTGATTGCCACGTGGGAGGCTGGAAGGGGCACAGGGCAAGCCTGCCACGGCGGGACGCAGTGCTGAACTGCCCAGGGAGGGGTGATGGAGAGAGAGACACTTCAGGGGCAAGGGAGGCAGTCCTGAGTTCCAGGGCGAGACACCAGATGAGGCTGTATATCCATCTGCTCCCATGGGCCGCACAGGGCAGCTGCAGGGATAGACACAGGCCGCTAGTGCACAGTCGTACCCTGCCGCAGCACAGGCAGGGCCCACCTGCGTCCAGACCCAGGGAACCCTCCTGCAGCTGGGCAGAAATTGCCTGTAAGGCGACCAAGGCCTCAGGAGAGGAAAACGTCCTCCTCCTGGCCAGAGATCACAGTGCCAAGCTCCTGAGTCCTCAGGAAATTCTCACAAGATTTCTACCCTTATCCGAAGGAGCAACGGAAATCTGCATGAACACCCAAAACAACCACAAATTTCAATCCCTTGGATTTGCGTAGAAGTCTTGAAAGAACGCGTTTCAAGAAGCGTGCCAAGGGAAAGAGAGGCAGGGGCTCACTCCCAAGCTTTGAGGACTCTGCCGAAATCCTGTAAGAAATTATTTCAGGTGTGGGGGAGCTGTGTCCCCATCATCGGAGACCTTAGTCCAAAGCTTGTGACAACTCAGGAAATCACAGGACCTCTGGCTGTGTAGCATCAGAGCTCAGCCTGGATCCGGTGAGTGCCCTCTAGGTTGAGCTGCAAGGACCAAGTACGGGGAGGTTGTGGCTTGGATGCCTGTCACCGCCAAGGGCGGTGCTGGGCTACCTACCATGTGTGAGGCAGGAAACAGGCACCAGGCACTTGTCATGGCTGGATGCAACACTGGGCTGCACAGTGAGGGTTGCTGTCAATGGGTCACTACAGCTGGCCTGCATGGGTGGCCACTCTGAGCTGCAGGGCAAGATGCTGAACGAGGCTGCAAGTCACCATCCTGCCATGGGCTGCACCGGAGAGCTGCAGGTAGAGACGCCGGGCAGTGGGACAGTGTTGGTTCCTGACGCATCACAGGAGGAAGTTCTGTCAGTTCAAACCCCGGGAGAACTCAGCCAGAATCCTGGGAATCTGGGCACAAATTACCCATAAAGCATTATGAGCCTCAGGAGAGGAGAATGACCTCCCACCTGCCAGAGTTCTCGGTCCCAGCATCCTGAGGACTGGGGAAATTCTCATGCCCTGGGAGGCAGTGCTGAGCTGCCTGCCATGAGGAAGGTGGGAAGGGTCTCCAGGAACGTGTTCCAAGGCTGAACACAGTGCTAACCTGCCTAGGGAGGGGTGATGGAGACTGCACAGTGCAGCTCGCCTCAGCAATCCAGGTTGGGGTCTGTAGGGCCCCTAGTTCCTAAACCTAAACCTAGGTTGGATTTTCAACCCTATGTTCCCAGACAAGTGACACATAAGCGGCACAGATGAGGTACACTTGAGATATATCAGTGGACTCAACCTTCCAGTCATCAAGAAACTGTGCCACTGGGAGCTGCAAATCACAGAGCAGCAGATCACAGAGCAGCAGAAATCTGCATGACCACTGTGGGAACACCCCAAATTTCAACGGAACCCATGACACCAACCAGGAGTCTGGCCCGCAGACTGACCCACGCACTCAACTCAGCCCTATAGGAAGCTCAGCTCAGCAGGAGGAGATCAGGCTTCTCAGGCCTCTAGGCCCTAACCATAAACCAAGGTTGGATATTGGGTCTTAGCTCCCGAGAGACATGGCTGCCAAGCCAAACAGATTGAGGACACCGGACCCATACTGGGAGACTCCGCCTGCCAGGCAAAACGAAACCATGCCTTTTGGAGGTACTCAAAATCCTCAGAGCAGGAGAAATCTGCTTACTACCAGGGAAGACGCTCACACCCAGTAGCCACTGGTAACTGACATGGAGTCTGGCACTAAAACTGATCAATGCCCTAAAATCAGACACCTTGGCAGCTTGCCTGAGCACTCCAAGATTGGGCTTGCAGGGCCCCCAGGTCCTAACCCTAACCCTAACCCTAAACTAGATTTTCAAGCCTCTCTACCCAGAGGCCTGGCCCTCAAGCCATAAACATTAGGTACACATGGGACATATCAGTGGACTCAGCCTGCCAGACTGCTGGAAACTGTGCCATTTGGAGACTGGCAAAATTCTCAGAGCAGCAGAAATCGGCATGCACACTGTGGGCCACCCCCACTTTCAACATCCCCAATTAACCAACCTAGAATTGGATACTCAGAAGGACACATGCCCTCAATTCAACCTCCGAGGAGTCACAGCCGAGCGCCAAGATATCAGGCCTGCCAGGCCCCTATGTCCTAACTCTAACCCGAAGTTGGATATTCAGGTATCTGTCCCCAGAGGCCTGGCCCCCAAGCCATAAAGATCGGAAAGACCTGACCCAAATCAGAGGATAACAACTTGCAGTGAGAAGGATACTACTGCATTTGGAGCACCACACAAGCTTCAGAGCCAGAGAAATCTGAATCTCTACCAGGGACATGCCCACATTCAGCAGCCCCCTGGACACTAACCTGCCGTGGGGCACTCAGAGAGACGCACGTCCTCCTATCAGCCATTGAGGGAGCTGAAATCACTCCAGGATGATCGGACCAAAGACCAAAGACCTAACCCTAACCTAAGTTGCAAAGTCAAGCATCTGTTCCCAAAATCCTTTAGGTCAAGCCACACAGACAGAGGACACCATACCCATACAAAGGATACCGCTGTCTAGTCAAAACGATACCAACTGCAGGTGGTAGTGGTGAGCTGCAGGGAAAGACGCTGTGAGGAGAGTCTTTCTGTTTCTGCCACTGGAGGCATTGGTCTGCAACAGTGCAGGGAAGCCAGAAGGATACGCTGTCCTACCTACCACCACTGTAGGCAGTGTGGACACACAGTGTGACACCATGGATGCCATGGATCTGCAGCATGTCACCACTGGAGGTGTTAAATGGTCACCAGATACCCAAAATGGTGATTGTGAGGCTAACTACGACATCTGACCCAAGGTGAGGCCAAGGATGTAAACATTTTCTGGAACTTGGAGCTGGAAAGCACCCAACCAGCCCTGGCCGATTACAAAGTTATACTAAATCACCCCACTGCACTATTGTGCATAACCAGCTACCCCTGCTTCTGTAGATTAAACTTACTGCTGTCACTTTGCTATTAGATGGAGACATGTCCACCTGGATATGTTTTGCTTCTTTGGAGACATAGCCACCAGGCTTTGTTTCATTTCTTTGGAAACATGCCCACCAGGGCAGGTCTCGTCTCTTTAAAAACCCAGAGCACCCTAGGGTCGGGGCCCTCACAGAGCTGGACTCTAGGGAGTGGTCGCTGGCCAGCTATAATGAACCTATCATTGTTTAACCCTTAATGGTGTCAGCGGTGATTCAGTGAGCACACCCTATAACAGAGGTGGTGATGAAGGGCAGTATGAGATGCGAAAAGGAGTGTGAGTGAAGTAGCCCAGCAGTGGCAGCAGTGGCGAACTGCAGTGTGAGACGCTGGAAGGCGTAGCAATGTCAGTTCCCGCCACTGGAGCAGTGTGGACCTGCAGGGAGAGGGAGGCCAGAAGGCATTGTAGTGCTGCTTACTGCCACTAGAGGCAGTGTTGAGATGCAGGGAGAGGCTATGGAGCCTGCAGCTCTGCAGGTTGCCACCGCCAGAGGCTGTGGGGAGTCTGACACTCACCCTCAACACAGACCCAAAGGAGTTCACGTCAATGCCAGAATTTCAGGCCTACAGAGCCTCTAGGCCCCAACCCTAATCCTAAGTTGTGTTTTCAGGCTTCTGTCTCAAGAAGCTTGGCCCCAAAGCCCCACAGATTGGGGACACCAGAGATGTACCAGAGGACTTTACCTGCCAACCATGAGGAAACCGTGGCATTTGAAGCTCCACAAAACCCTCTGTGCAAAAGAAATCTGAAAACCTTCCAGACTCCACCCCTACATGAGGGTCTCCTGGACACAAACCTGGACTGTGGCACTCAGCTTGACCCACGGTCTCCATCCAACCCTGTGGAGCTCATTTCAGCATGAGTAGATTGGGCTGGCTGTGCCGCTAGGGCCTAACCCTACCCCTACGTTCAGTTTTCAGGCTTCTGTCCCCAGAGGCATGGCCCCCAAGCCACAGAGACTGTGGACACCTGAGCCATACCAAAAGAGTCTGCCAGCCAGCCAGAACAAAACTGTGTCCTTTAGAGCTCTGAAAAACCCTCAGAGCAGGAGAAATCTGCATGCCCCCCAAAGGCCACCTGCATGTCCAGCAGCTCCCTGGACACAAACCCAGAGCCTGGCATTCACCTGATGCATAACATACACTCACACCTCAGGGAGCTTCCTTCGGCACCGGCAGATTGGGCCGGCCATGCCTTTAGGCCCTACCCCTAAACCTAGGTTGGGTTTTCAGGCTTCTGTCCCCAGAGCTGTGGGCCCCGAGCTACACATATAGGGGCACCTGAACCATACCAGAGGCTGAAAGTGCCACCCTGGAGGAAAACGTGCAATTTGAAGCATCACAGAACGTTCAGACCAGGAGAAATCTGCAGGCCTCTAGGAGGCCACCAGCACATCCAGTGTCCCCATTACACCAACCTGAAGTCTGGCACTCAGAGAGACCCACGCCCTCAACTCAACCTCCGAGAAAGCCAGGCTCAGCGCCACCAGATTGGGCCTGCCACCCCTACGCCCTAGCCGTAACCCTAGGTGGGGTTCCAGGCTTTGATCCCCAGAGGCCTGGCCCCAAAGGATCACAAACTATGGTCACCTGAGTCATACCAGAGGACTTCTTGCAGGCCAGGAGGAAACTGTGGCATTTGAAGCTCCGAAAAACCCTCAGCACTGGGGAAATCTGGATGCTTACCAGGGGCCACTGCCCAATTCAGCGGCCTAATGGACACAAACTGAGTGACTGGCACTCAGCGTGACCCACATCCTCAACTCAGCTCACTAGGGAGCTCACCTCAGCTCTGGCAGATGAGTCCTGCCTGACCCCTAGGCTCTAACTCTAACCCTAGGATGGGTTTTCAGGCTTCTGTCCCAGGGCCCTGGCACCCAAGCCCTCCACACTGGGACACCAGAGCATACCTGAGGATTCAACCTACCACTCAGCAAGAAACGGTCCCATTTGGAACCCCAGAAAGGATTGAGAGCGGGAGAATTCTTTTTGAAATAATCAGTTGATTCCTCTTTATGTATATGTTTCTTACAATACTAAACACAAACCCTGAGCCCAACACTCTTTGTAATGGTAGGCCTCAGATCAGACTTCTGTGACGTTCTCACATCAGCAGATCACACTTTCTAACATATGCTCCTCGTCTTAACACTAACCCTACCACAACACATGGGTGAAACCTGAACAAGGATTTTCTGGAGACCATAGAGAAATGATTAACAGACACACAAAGGAGTGCTCAAGATCACCAGCCCTCAGGGAAATACAAATAAAAACCACGAGATACCATTTGACCGCAGCAAGAATGGCTAAAATTAACAGGTCATGGAATAACTAATGTTGTTGAAGATGCGTAGAAAGGGGAACCTTCGTCCAGCTGAGAATGCAAGCTCATACAGCCCAGCTGTAAAATGGCATCGACTTTCCTCAAGAAGGTAAAAAGAGGGCCGCCTGGGTGGCTCAGTGGGTTAAAGCCTCTGCCTTGGGCTCAGGTCATGATCTCAGGGTCCTGAGATCCAGGCCTGCATCGGGCTCTGCTCAGCAGGGAGCCTGCTTCCTCTTCTCTTTCTGCCTGCCTCTCTGCCTACTTGTGACCTCTCTCTGTGTCAAATAAATAAACAAAATCTTTAAAAAACAAACAAAAAAAGAAGAAAGTAAAAAGAGAATATTCCTAGGACCCGGAAACTGCACTACTAGGTATTTTCCCCAAACATACAGATGGAGTGAACAGTGGTGACACCTGCGCCCCAGTTGGACGGAGAAAAAATGGCCATATGGTTTCACTCCTATGTGAACTAAGTAGAAACAGCACAGAGAATCCTAGGGGAAAGGAGGCAAAACTGATGTGAAGCCATCAGGGAGGGAGAAAAAACATGAAAGACTCTTAACTACAGAAATAACCTGGGAGGTGTGGAGGATGGGGGATGGGTAACTGGGTGATGGGCATTAAGGAGGGCCCGGGATACACCCAGAACTGAGTGTGATACACAACTGATCTAGGATTAAACACTACATCTGAAACGAATGATGTGCTAGAAGTTGGCTCATTGAATTGAAATTTCTAAAAACAATAACAAAGAACTCAAACCTGCAACATTTGTATGCAACCACCAAAGATACTGAAAAGCCAACACAATTTAGAGAAAGAGAAACAAAGCTGTAGGAGTTCCAGATTCAAGTTGGACAACAAAGCTGTAGTCATCCTTAGAGTACAGTACTGGCACAGAAATACACACAGCGACCAAGGGAACAGGACAGGATCTCAGACATAAACCCACCATTACGTGACCAATTATTTTTCAACAAACAGGCAAGAATACTACAAGGAAAAAGGATAGTCTCTATAGAAAATGGTGTTGGGAAACCTGGATATTACACACAGAAGAATGAAATGAGACCGCTTTCTTAGACCATACATACAAATAAACTAAAAACAGTTTCAAGACCTCAATGGAAGACCAAAAACCATCAAAATCCTAGAAGGGGGCACGGACAGTAATTGCTCTGAATGGACCATAGCAACATTTTGCTAACATGTGACCTGAGGCAAAGAAACAAAGGAAAAATAAACCACTGGGGCTACAATCAGATAAAAAGTTTCTGCACACGAGAAGAACAATGAAAAAGGAATCACCATGACACAATCTACTAAAAGGGAGAAGATATTTGCAAATATCCAACTGAGTAAAAGGATAGGGTCCAAAATATAGAGAACTGATAACACTCAATACCTGAAAACCAGAATCCAATTAAAGCAATAGGCAGAAGATAGGAATGGACATTTCTCCAAAGAAGAAATACAGATGGCAAAATGTCCCATGAAAAACATGTTCACCATCGCCCATCATCAGGAAAATGCAAACCCAAGTACCATATAATATTACCTCACAGCTACCAGAATGGCTCCCATGTACAGCACAAAACACAACAGGTTTTGGGAGGATATGGAGAAAGGGAAACCCTCGTGCACTCCTGGTGGGAATACATCCTATGGAAAACAGTATGGATGTCCCCCCCCAAATTAAATAGAGAAGTATCTACGATCCAACAAATGACTGGTGTTTACTGAAGGAATAGGAGAACACTAACTTAAAGGATATATGCAGCCGTGTTTCTTGAAATGCTATTTACAATAAAACAATAGTGAAGAAACCCGAGTATATATTTAAATTTGCAAATGAAATAACACACACACACATGATGGAATACTACTCAGCCATAAAAGCGAATGAAATCTTGCCACTTGAAACCACATGGTTGGAGCTAGACAGAGTTATCCTAAGTGAAATCAGTCACTCAGAGAAAGACAATGCCATAGACTGTCACTCTTATGTAGAGTTGAAGGAAGGAAAAAATAAAGGAGAAAAAAGAGACAAACCAAAATACAGACTTTTTCCCCCCAAAAGATTTTCTTTCTCTCTCCTCTCTCCTCTCTCTCTCTCCTTTCTTTCTTTCTTTCTTTCTTTCTTTTCTTTCTTTCTTTTTCTTTTCTCTTTCACAGAGAAATTAGAGGAAGAGCACAAGTAAACGGAATGGCAGGCAGAGGGAGGGGGAGAAGCAGGCTCTCTGCTGAGCAGGGAGCCCGATGTGGGGCTAGATCCCAGGACCTTGGCACCATGACCTGAGCCAAAGGCAGACGCTTCACCGACTGAGCCACACAGGCACCCCACAGACTCTTCATAGAGAACAGACTGATGGTGAACAAAGGGGAGGCAGATGGGTGAATGAGTGAAATAGGTGAAGGGGAGTAAGAGTGTGCTTTTCCTGAGGAGCACGAAGTAAGAAATCAAGTTACTGAATCACTCTATTGCACCTCTGAAACAAATATATCACTGTATGTTAGGTCAACTGGAATTAAAACAAAACCTCAAAGAAGATAGCTTTCTTTCATAACCTATTTGAAAAAGCTTTTGCTGTTCGATGTTCATGAGCCCCCTTGGGAGTATTTTCTTGACAAGATTTATTCACTCTATGCCTCCAATTCAAAGAGCACTGTGTTCTTATACTGTAATGGTTCATTCTAGCCCACAGGAGCCATAGTCCCTTTCTGTCCTGGCTCAGAACCTAGACATTCAACAGTGTCAATATAGACAGCTGCCACCTCACAGTCCAGAAAGCTGTTATTGTTTCTGTTTTAGTTTAAGATAGTCCCGGTGTGGAAGAGGTTTCAGACAAGGTTTGTTCTCTATCCTGGATCTGGAATTCAATGGCTGCTCCCAGGATCCATCTGGCTGACAGGTTCCCTGTGGATGGGCTGGCTTCCAATCACATCCATGGAAGATGCAAAGCTTGGCGCCAGACAGGAAGAGGTTGAAGTACAGACAAGGGTATGAGCCCTCCACTGATGCAGGAAATGCCATGGGAACGTGTATGGAGGTAGAAGCAACAGGAAACCACTGAGATCACCAAAGGAACGCAGGAGGCACAAGGCACAGAATCTTGAGATGTGGGGCTTGGAGGCTACTCTGAGCTACCTCTGGGAGGGAGGGGGCTAAAGGAATAAGAAAGAGGCACACATCTGTCTACATCGTTGACACAGAGCCTAGGCTCAGGATGGGCTGGCTCAGGTCCCTCAACCTTCCTTGGGACAGCAGGCTCCAGGGCTCAGGGACAGGATGAAGGAAGTAGGAGGGAAGGTTACTTCCTCCAAGGTCATCTCTTTGGACAGACAAGATGGCTGAAAACCTACTAAAGGACTTGAAAGACATGCCATGGATGAACTAAGGAATGAAGAAATAGAACACAATATTGGTTTTTAAGGTCAGAACTGTAAGCTCAGGAAGTGGGGAGAGCATCCTTCAGGAGGGCTGGGGGGAGTGCAGGCCACGCTGAAAAGGGAGACATGGCTCTGCTGATTGGGGACCTGCAGCCCCCTTCCAGTGCAGGACATCGTCCTCACCTTGCAGGAGGTTCCAGGAAAGTATTTCATCAGGGGACTGACAGAGTTGCCTGTTGAGAAGGCTACCCTGACATCAGGTTGCTCAGGGCACCACGGAGGAGGGCCAGGTGGATGGAGCACAATAGTCTAGGGACCATGGGGAAGAGCAGAGGCTAGTTGCCATGAAGATGAGGAAAATTAGGAGCAGCAGCATGGGAGGTGGCTCGAAAGTACCATGGGCACAGGGCCCGCAGGTAGAGTGACTCGGTGCCTTCTGAGTCAGGCATGGTTGACAACATCCAGACTAGTCTTGACCACAACCCTAGGAAGTGTGCACCATCACTGCCCTCCTCTCCCCAAGCTGCTGCTAAGAATCATAATCACAGACCCAGGTCCATTTGTATGGAAATGAAGGAGTGCCCACTCCCCACACACACTGCCTCTCTGGTAGCGATCCAGTGCAACCCTGGTGCATGGCCAGAGACTGCTCTCAACCTGTCTCCACACAACTCAGACAGGAGGGCGTCCCAGAATTCCAGAGGATATGATAAGACAGATCCACAGGCCTCACTACCCCACCCACCACCAACACCCAGTGTGTCACTCCAGACCTCAGTTAGCTTCATGACGTGCACCACGCCCCAATCCTGTTACTTCCAACAGAAAGTTAGGTTCTGATCCCCCAATTTACCATACATCCTGGTTGCTGACCTGGGGTTATGCCATGACCTCTTTCTTTTAGACAAGGGTACCCTGCACCTCCTAGAAAATATTTACAATGAAGTCCAAGTCCTTCAGGGCTACAGTGTGAACAGTGGTACACAGCCTGCATGGTAGTAGTATAATTCCAGCAAGGGTTGACCACGACCCCCACCACAGTCTCACAAAACATTCCTCTGTCTCCAATGAACATGTAGTCTCCCCTCGGGAAAAAAACCAGGAAACTAACCAGCAAATGGAATGCTTCCCTCATCCTCTGTCTCAAATCCTGTCCAACTACAATGGTATGAAAGTAGAAATCAGTCACAAGAAGAAAACAGGAGAGTCCTGATTAGGTGTAGATTTAACAACATGCTACAAAACAACCCATGGTAAAAGAAGAAGTCAAAGAAATTTTAAAACTACATTCAGACAATGAAAAAGAGAACCTAAGAAAATGTATGGGATGCAGAAAAAAGAGTTCTAAAGAGGGGATTTCATAGAAATTTGGGTCTTCGTCAATACATCTGAAAGCTCTTCAATAACCAACCTAATTTTATATGGAAAAGAAGTCAGAAGAAGAAGAAAAAAAGCAAAACCCTATAACAGTAGAAATAAGGAAATAACAAAAAAATGTGGAAGTAAGTCCAATGGAGATGAAAAAGAAAAAAGTTCAATGAAATTAGGATTTGCCTTTTTTGGAAAGATAAATAAAACAGATAAACTTTTAGCTAGAATCCCCAAGAGAGAGAGAAGACTCAAATACATTGGGAAAGAAAGATAATTGATTGCAGCCTCACATCAAGATCCTAGAGGAGAATACAGGCAGCAACCTCTTCGACCTTGGACACTGTCACATCTTGCAAGACATGTCTCTAATGACCAGAGAAACAAAAGCAAAAATGAACTATTGGGACTTCATCAAGATAAAAAGCTTCAGCACAACAAAGGAAACAATTTACAAAACTCAAAAGCAACCTGCAGAATGGGAGAAGAGAGTTGGCAGTGGCATTCCAGATAAAGGTCTGGTATCCAAGAACTTCTCAAACTTTACACCCAAAAAACAAAGAATCCACTCAAGAAATGGGCAGAAGACAGGAAGAGACACTTCTCCAGAAAAGATATCAAAATGGACAACAGACCCTGAAAAAATGCTCCACACCACTTGCCATTGGGGAATTCAAAACCACAATGAGATACCACCTTCTAGGGGTTAGAATGGCTAAAAGTAACAAGACACGAAGCAAGTGTTGGCGAGGATGTGGAGAAATGGGAACCCTCTGAAACTGTTGGTGGGAATGTAAGCATGGTGCCGTCACTCTGGAAAACAGCATGAAGTTTCCTAAAAATATACATAGACCTACCCTACAACCCAGCAATTGCACTCCTGGGTATTTACCACAAAGGTAGAGATGCAGTGAAAAGAAGGGATGCATGCATCCCAATGTTCATAGCAGTAATGTCCACAAGAGCCAAACTGTGGAAGGAGCTCAGATGTCCTTCAACAGAGGAATGGATACAGAAGATATGGTACATACATACCATAGAACAGTACTCTTCCATCAGAACGGATGAATACCTAACCTTTGCATCCACATGGATGGAACTGGAGGGGGTTATACTAAATGAAATCAATCAAGAAGAGAATGATAATTACCCTATGGTTTCACTTATATGTGGAAAACACAGGGAATAGTGTGGAGGACTAGAGAGGAAGGGAGGGAAAACCAAATGGGAAGAAATCCGAGGGAGACAAACCCTGAGAGACACTTAAGCATAGGAAACAAACTGGAGGAGTGGTAGGATGGTGGTCAGGTAATTTTGTAATGGGTATTAAGGAGGGGACATGTGAGGGGGGGAGCAAGAGGGCAGAGAATTAGAAGACCATTTCAAACGGTCCCCTGAAGTGAGCTAAATATCTTCCAGAACACTGTGAACACCCATGAAATCATCCTGAGATGTAAGACTACACACTTCTGGATTTCTATGGGAGCAGAAGAGCATCATCCGAGAGGGAAAGCAGAGCAGAGCGGACTTATTTTGGAGGAGAAACAGAGAGGGGAGGGAGCCACCAGAAGGGACCCATCGGGAGGTAATACCCCAATACGAAAGTGCCCTGTGCTTGGGGACCAGCATCAACTTGCATTTTGGTTAAAAGCACCCAAAAACAAAAGGTCTTAAGAGAAAACTGGGGGAATCTCATGGCTACTGGCAGGGGCATAAAGCTGTAGTCTGGGGCACTGGTAGAAGGTGCTCCCCGGTGCTTGAGTAAACCTCTCATGAGAGTCCCTGAAACCATGCTTGCACCACCGCGTGGGCTAGGCACATGCAACCTGCACCAGAGATCACTCTTCCCGCAGCCTTCCACAAGACGTGTGGGACCACCAGGTCCGAGAACACTCAGCATACATGTGGGCTCCAGATAGCAGACCCGACAGTGACAGGCTCGCACAAAGAGATATCACTCACGGTTTCTGGGGCATGGGAGTGAAAGGAGAAGCAGGGGCCTCAGGCGACATTCTGGCTGGGGACTGAGGGTGCAGACTACCTGTGAGAGGTGGCAGGGTGCAGGGGAGAGTGCAGAGGGAGAGTCTGTGTGGGCCGCAGCACCCAGAGGGGAGCTGACTGAAGCTTCTCTCTGGGACGGAGGTCTGGGTGTGGACAGCTTACTTTGCCCTGACTTTCTGAAGAGCTGCAAAAACCTGCAAAAGAACAAAACCTCCAGAGAAAAAAAAAGACTGAAAACCCAGTTTCCATAGAGCCCAGTCCCTTACTGGGGCGGGGAGACTCAGCCCCTAGATTGACTGAAAAACAACACGGCAGTCCCCTCCCCCAGAAGGCAAGCCAGAAGAACAAGAGGAAAACCACGAAAGGTGCTCCATAAAACTATAAAACCCCAACATCAAGGAAAAAAAAACAATATATTAAGCTCCTGGTGCTATCCCAAAACCTGTATATTTTATAGATAGAACTTTTCATTTTATTTTTTATTAACTTCTTTTCTATTTTAGTTTTGTTTTCATTTTAAATTTTAAATTCATTCTCACAATTCCTGTTCCTTTATTTTTTAACCCACTTATTATTACAATGTGATATTAAATATAACATTCCATAAGTTTTTAACTTGAACTTTTTTCATCCATATACCTGTTTGTTTCTTTCTTTTTCTTTTAAATATACATATAGATATAAGCTTTAAGGCAATCCTTCATTCCTATTCAATACTACCCCTATATAAAAACCAGTTTTAATTTCCCTGTATCTCTAGAAAGTGGAGTCCCCTAACAATAATAAAAAGATACAGCCAGGAAGAACTGAACTACTTTCCTCGTCCACAACGAGGGTTTGTAGTCACCTTCCGATCCTATTCTTCTGTCACTGTTTCAGTGTATTTGTTTTTGTCTTTGTAATATATAAATATTGTTCTTCAGGGTCGCTTGGTCTGGGTTTTACTTTTTGCTTTTTCCCCCCTTTCTTTTACTTTTGACAGTCTTTTTGTTTATACTTTTTTGTTTTTGTGTCATATTAGTCCTACCATTTGGGGACCATTCTGGGTGGGTTTTCTCTTGTTTCTTTTTTCTTTTTCTCGCTCTTTGTTTCTTCTTCTTTTTTGGTGGTGACCTCTGATTCTTCCAAAACCTTCCAAAGGGCACCTCGCATGGATCGTGGTTGATATATTCACCAATACATTCCCCTCAACCACCCCTCACCAAAATGACTTGGAGGAGGAACACCCAACAGAAGAAAATCTCAGAGACTGCAACTCCTGTCACAGAACTACTGGATATGAACACAAACAATATGACAGAAATGGAATTCAGGGTAGCAATCATCCAAGCAATGGCTAAGTTGGGAAAGACCACTAGTGACAAGATAGAAGCTCTAAGGGCTGAAGTGAAAGCCAAACTGGCAGAAGTTAAAAATGCTATCAATGAGATCCAATCTAAGTAATCTAACAGCTAGGGTAAGTGAAGCAGAAGATCACATTAATGATCCAGAAGACATATGGACTGATAAAGAGAAGCAGAAGTCTTTGAACACACAGCTAAAATCCCACGAAAATAGAGTTAGGGAAATAAATGATGCCATGAAACACTCCAATATCAGAATTATTGGAATCCCTGAGGGACTGGAGAGAGAAGACTAGAAGATATAGTTGAACAAATCCTGGATGAAAATTTCCCTAATCAGGGGAGTGAAACAAGTGTTCATGTCCTAGCAGCAGAGAGGATACCCTCCAAGATCAACAAGGCCAGAAAAACCTCCAGGCACATAACTGTGAAATTCGTGAACCATAAATTCAAAGAATATGTCTTAAGGGCAGCTAGAGGGAAGATATCCCTTATGTACAGAGGGAGGACCATCAGAATAATGTCAGACCTGTCCACAGAAACCTGGCAAGCCAGAAAGGGTGGGTAAGACATATTCAGGAAATTAAAGGAAAAAAAATGCAACCAAGGATAATGTACCCAGCAAGGTGTACTTTCAAAATGAAAGAGATAAAGATCTTCCAAGATAGGCAAGGTCTAAAAGATAATACGACCACCAAGCCAGCACTACAAGAAATATTACGAGGGGTTCTATAAAAGAGGAAAGAACCCAAGAGTGACACAGAACAGAAATTTACAGAGGTAATCTATAGAAACAAGAACTTCCCAGGCAACATGATGTCAATAAAAACATACCTATCAAAAATCACTGTCAAGGTGAATGGCCTAAATGCTCCAATAAAGCGGCACAGGGTTGCAGACTAGATAAAATGACAGGACCCATCCATATGCTGTCACAAGAGTCACATTTTGAATCTAAAGACACTTCCAGACTGAAAGTGAAGGGATGGAGGACCAACTTTCATACCAATGGACCTCAAAAGAAAGTTGGCATAGCGATTCTCATATCAGACAGATTAGATTTTAATCTAAAGACTATAATCAGAGATACAGAAGGACACTACATCATTCTTAATGGGCCTTTACACCAAGAAGATTTAACAACTGTAAATATTTATACCCCCAACATGGAAGCAGCCAACACCATAAGCCAACTGTTAAGCAAAATAAAGAGTCATATTGATATGAACACATTAAATGTAGGAGATCTTAACATGCCACTCTCAGCAATGGTCAGATCATCTACATGGAAAAATTGACAAACAAGAGTTTTGAATGACATATTGGACCAGATGGATCTCATAGATATATTCAGAACATTCCACTCTAAAACAGCAGAATACTCATTCTTCTCAAGCACACATGGAACTTTCTCCAGAATAGACCACATATTAGTTCACAAATCAAGGCCCAACCAATACCAAAAGATTGAGATTATTCCCTGCATATTCTCTGACCACCATGCCTTGAAAGTGGAACTCAACCACAACAAAAAGTTCAGAAGGAACTCAAACAATTGGAAGCTAAAGACTATCCTGCTCAAGAATGTTTCGATCAATCAGGAAATCAAAGAAGAACTTAAACATTTTCATGGAAACCAATGAGAATGAAGATACATCAATCAAAAACCCATGGGAGGGGCGCCTGGGTGGCTCAGTTGGTTAAGCGACTGCCTTTGGCTCAGGTAATGATCCCAGAGACCCGGGATCAAATCCCACATCGGGCTCCCTGCTTGGCGGGAAGCCTGCTTCTCCCTCTCTCACTCCCCCTGCTTGTGTTCTCTCCGGCTGTGTTTCTCTCTGTCAAATAAATAAAATCTTTAAGAAAAAAGTACACTTAAAAAAAACAAAAACAAAAAACATGGGATACGGCAAAGGCAGTCCTAAGGGGGAAATACATAGCCATTGAAATCTCACTCAAAAATATTGAAAAATCCCAAATATACCAACTCTCTTTACACCTTAAAGAACTGGAAAATCAACAACATATTAAGCCAACCACATAGACAAGATGGAAAGTAATTGAGATTAGAGCAGAAATCAATGAATCAGAAACTAGAGATACAGTAGAACACATCAACGAAACTAGAAGCTGGTTCTTTGAAAGAATCAATAAGATCGATAAACCATTGGCCAAACTAATCCAAAAGAAAAGGGAGAAGACCCACATTGATAAAATTATGAATGAAAGCGGAGAGATCATGACTAACACCAAGGAAATAGAAACAATCATCAGAAATTACTATCAACACTTATATGCCAGTAAATTTAACAACCTAGAAGATATGGATACATTCCTGGAAACCTATAAACTTCCAAAACTGAAACAGGAAGACACTGACAATCTGAATAGATCTATATCTAGTAACGAGATTGAAGCAGTGATCAGAATCCTCCCCAAAAACAAGAGCCCAGGACCAGACAGATTCCCTGGGGAATTCTACCAAACATTCAAAGAAGAAATAATACCTATTCTCCTGAAGCTCTTTCAAAAAATAGAAATTGAAGGAAAACTTCCAGACTCTTTCTATGAAGCCAGCATTACTCTAATCCCCAAACCAGACAAAGACCCCATCAAAAAGGAGAACTTCAGACCAATATCTCTGATGAATACGGATGCCAAGATTCTCAACAAGATCCTGGATTGCTAACAGGATCCAACAATACATTAAAAAGATTATCCGCCATGACCAGGTGGGATTTATCCCAGGGATGCAAGGGTGGTTCAACACTTGCAAATCAATCAACGTGATAGAACAAATCAATAAGAGAAGAGAGAAGAACCACATGGTACTCTCAATTGATGCAGAAAAAGCATTTGACAAAATACAACATCAGTTCCTGATTAAAACTCTTCAAAGTATAGGGACAGAGGGAACATTCCTCAACCTCATAAGAAGTCTCTTTGCAGATGACATGATACTCTATGTGGAAAACCCAAAAGACCCTACCCCCAAACTACTAGAACTCATACAACAATTCGGTAATGTGGCAGGATACAAAATCAATGCACAGAAATCAGTTGCGTTCTTATACACTAACAATGAAAATATAGAAAGGGAAGTCAGAGAATTGATTCTGTTTACTATAGAACCAACAACCATAAGATACTTAGGAATAAACCTAACCAAAGAAGTCAAGGATCTGTACTCGAGGAACTACAGAACACTCATGAAAGAAATTGAAGAAGACACAAAAAGATGCGAGAGCATTCCATGCTCATGGATCAGAAGAATACACATTGTCAAAATGTCTATACTGCCCAGAGCAATCTATACTTTCAATGCCATTCCAATCAAAATTCCACCAACATTCTTCAAAGTGTTGGAACAAACAATTCTAAAATTTATATGGAACTAAAAAAGACCCCTAATTGCTAAGGAGTTGTTGAAGAAAAAAACAAAGCTGGGGGCATCTTGTTACCTGACTTCAGGCTTTATTACAAAACTGTGATCACCAAGACAGCATGGTACTGGCACAAAAACAGAGAAATAGGCCAATGGAACAGAGTAGAGAGTCCAGATATGGACCCACAAATCTATGGGCAAATCATCTTTGACAAAGCAGGAAAAAATATCCAGTGGAAAAAAGACAGTCTCTTCAATAAATGATGCTGGGAAAATTGGACAGCTACAAATAGAAGAATGAAACTAGACCATTCTCTTACACTACACACAAAGGCAAACTCGAAATGGATGAAAGACCTCAATGTGAAGCAGGAATCCATCAAAGTCCTGGAAGAGAACATAGGCAGTAACCTCTTTGACATCAGCCACAGCAACTTCTTTCAAGACACGTCTCCAAAGGCAAAGGAGACAAAAGCGAAAATGAACTTCTGGGACTTCATCAAAATAAAAAGCTTCTGTACAGCAAAGGAAACAGTCAACAAAACAAAGAGGCAACCCACTGAATGGGAGAAGATATTTGCAAATGACACTACAGACAAAGGGCTGATATCCAAGATTTATAAAGAACTACTCAAACTCAACACCCAAAAAGAAGATGAACACATCAAAAAATGGGCAAGAGACATGAAGAGGCACTTCTCCATAGAAGATATACAAATGGCTAACAGACACATGAAAAAATGTTCAGCGTCACTAGCTATCAGGGAAATTCAAATAAAAACCACACTGAGATACCACCTTACACCAGTCAGAATGTCCTTATGAGTTTTTGCTTGAATTGCATGAATTTGTGTTCTAATGTGAACTTTAAATAAGTAACTTACAAACAGATTTAAGTTTTTATTTAAATTCTAGTTAGTTAACCTACAATGTAATATCAGTTTCAGGTGTACACTATAGGGATTCAACACTTCCCTAAGATACCCTCTGCTTAGCATGACAAGTGCCCTCCTCAATCCCCATCACCTATTTCACCCATTTCCACTCGTCCCATTTTTCTCTATAGTGAAGAGTCTGTTTCTTGGTCTCTCTTTCTTTTGCTCCCTTGGTTTTTAAATTCTACATACGACAGAAATCATATGGTATTTGTCTTATTCTGACTCGCTTCTTTCATTTAGCATTATGGATTCTAGCTCCATCCAAGTCGATGCAAATACCAAGATTTCATTCTTTTTTATAGCTGAGTAATATCCCACTGTGTATTACTCAGCCATATGAAAATATTACACACACACACACACACACCACACACTTTCATCCATTCATCAGTTGGCAGACACTTGAACTGTTTCCATGACTTGGGTATTATAGATAATGGTCCATGTGTCCATTTGAATTGATATTTTTGGATTATTTGGGTTAATACTTAGCAATACAATTGCTGAATTATAGGGTAGTTCTATTTTTAACTTTTGGACCAAACTCCATACTGTCTTCCAGAGTAGCTTCACCATTGTACACTCCCACCAACAGTGCAAGAGGGTTTCTGTTTCCCACATCCTTGCCAAAACTGGATGTTTCATCTGTTCTCAATTTTAGTCATTCTGACAGGTCTGAGTTGATACCTCATTCTGAAAGTCTCCTGAGGCAAGAGAAACAAAAGTAAAAACAGAAAGAAAAAACAAAAACAAAACAAAACAGTGGGATTTCACCAAAGTAAGTTGTCTTCTGATTATTAAGCAACTATCTTTTCTCAAGTATGGCCTGGCTCCCTCTTTTCAGATTGACAGATCTTTTTACTGGTCATGAAGATATGCCCCCATGTCCTCTATATGTTTGTTGTTGTTTTCCATGATTGTCCCTTTTTTCGTTTGCATAATATATAATCAGAATAATTAGAGTAATACATATTTGGCAAGATATAAGAATTGTTCACTCGATGACCTCTGATAAGATGGCTTATTCTTATTTTACTCTTACAGCAGGAGCAAATGTTTATACGGAGTAGACCAAAACTTATCTACTCGATTTTTTCAGTGTCTATTTGACCAGTTCGGAAGCCTGATTGCCTGGTTCCTTGGAACATAAACCTGTCATTCTCAGTATACATGTTACATGGTCTTCTCCTTTTTATTCTTCCATTTTCAACAATTTGCTCAAAGAAACTGTAATTTTGGGGGACAGTCACCAGTCCCCCACAGTAGATATTTTAGCACAAGTACTGATATACTGATTTTCACTATAGTTTCAGGTACAACTAATTTAAGACCACATCTCCAGGTGCCACTTTAATTTGGTACCAGGCTAGTAAAGAATCACGAACGAATGCTACTTAAGACCAAGTAATTATTTCAAGACAAATAATACTCAAAATCATAGTTATTTTACACCATTAGAAAGTAGACATGGGAATATGAAGCCTGTGAATACAAAAAAGTATCAAGTCTCCTGCTAGATGGGACCCATGGTGGACTTAAGGAGGAAGAAACCTCCCTAAATGCTGTGAAGAGGAAAAGAACTGAAATTTAAACATGGGAAATGACTGTCTGTCCCTGGAGTTGAGGCAGGAGAAGTAAGGGTCCCTTGTTGCCAAGGGACAGCAAGGGGCCTGATAGAGTAAGGATGTATGTAGAGGAACAGGACAAAGTTAACAGGTACCTGAACCTTACACAGTTTATCAGGCCCTCAATCCTTCAAACCCACATGAGTCACCTGGCAGATGGAACAGTCTCATCTTTATGGGAAACAATTTATATCAGTTTCTTTTCATACAAGGTCTCTCACATTTAATCAAATAGTAATATGTTTTCACATTTCTTAATATCATATTAACACCATCAGACCCACACATTTCCAGCTATTGGGATTATCAGAAATGGATTAAGGTAATTATGATTACTATGTTAAATAATTTAGAGAAGCAACTTCTGCTTTTCAATAAAGAGATGGAAATTCAAAAACATCACTGAATGGAAATGCTATGATTAAAAAAAACCCCTCAATTAGGCATTAAGATTTTGGGGGGATGCCTTTTGAGAGAACTATAGAGCAGATAAAGGATCAGTTATATTTCAGCCAAAATGTGGAAGAATTTATCTCTACCAGATCTGCCAAGTAAAGTCTGGTAAAAGAATTTCTTTAGACTGAAGAGAAAGAATGCCATATAAAAAAACTAATTCTGAAGAGATAACAATGCGTGGAAGAATACAAATATGGTAAATATAACAATCTGAAAAAAACCAGAACCAAAAAATCTCTTCATAAATTAGTAGTTGGCCTCATTGATATCCTTCCTCTAGTCTTTAATTAGGCAAAGAAAAATCAATAAATATATAAAACGTTGGAAGAACTATACCAAACATTTTGACTTAATACATATTATAGAACATCGCACCCAATATTGGTAAAATACACATTTCTCTCAAATGTACTGGAAATAGTAATAAAAGCCATATGCTGAGACACAAAACAGATCATATTTCGGGGCACCTGGGTGGCTCAGTTGGTTATGCCACTGCGTTCAGCTCAGGTCAAGATCCTGGAGTCCAGGATTGAGTCCTGCATCGGGCTCCCAGCTCCACGGGGAGTCTGCTTCTCCCTCTGACCTTCTCCCCTCCCATGCTCTCTCTCTCTTGTGCGCGCTCTCTCTTAAATAAATAGAATTTTAAAAAGGGTATTTTGTTAGAAGAGAATTTGTACAGAATTTGTTTTTACTATAGAAATATCCAATGCTAAGTCACTAAGTATTATGCATCGAGAAGATCGCTGCATGCTTGAAGATTATACAATCTAACAGATCATAGGTCTAAAAATAAAAAAGCTCAAAAATAACTGATGAAAACACAACTTATTAAAAGTTGTCTCAGAAGCTAATCAGTGCTTAGATTTATAGCATTACATGCAATAAAGAAAAAAGAAAAAGGGATCAAATCTACAATATAATCCACATTAGTTAAGGGATGCCTGGCTTGTTCAGTGGAGCATGTGACTCTTGATGTGAGTTCAAACCCTGCACTCCTATTGAGATTACTTAAAAAAAAAAACCAAAAAAACTTAAAGAAGCTAGTTGAGTCAGTCAACATAAAAACAAACAAACAAAAACCTTTTAGATATTTAGTTTATTCCATTAAAGGAGATTATATGCTAACTGGAAAAGATGTGGTGAATGCATTTGAGAAAATACAACATGCATTCATGATAAAATTGCTCAGTAAATTAATAATACTAGTAAATTTTCCCAACCCCATAATTAAATCTCAAAAACAAAACTGAAACAAAAAACTATAGCTGATACGATAATTAATGCTGAAATACAGACCACCTACCCATGATCAGGAACAAGACAACATGCTTCAGTCTTACCAGTGAAATGAAATAGTGTATCAAACCATATAACTAGTTCAATAACTCAGTAGTCCTAACGTCAAATTACACCTCAAAGTAATATTTTAATAGCTAAGAAAATAGGAACCAGAATAGTATTTTGAAACTAAGATATTACCAAGACCGAATAACAACCACAATAAACCTCATAAGGAATAATAATTTAAGGCTCTTATTCTCATGTTTTCCATATATATAGAAAACACACACACACACACACACACACACAAATATGTATCTCCCACCCTTGTCAATATCAGTATTCTCTGAGGTTTTCCAATATTAAACTTAGCAGCTGATCTCCATTTTCTCTGTGCCCTCTCCATTAGGAAACTATGGTACATATGTGGGGTTTCTAATTCATCTGAAATGCTTTCTCAGAACTTTCAGAATCACTGCAGAGGTGATTTCACAGTCTTGACCTCAAAGAGAGCCAGCAAAATAGTTCTTGACCCATTTATTAAATAAAGTATGCTGCACTCTTAAGAATCATTTAAGAACTTAAATAATATTTTTAAAACTGTAATACTTGGAGAAAATAAGGAAACAGTTTAACTCACAATGAAATTAAGTTTGGGGATATTTTATAAATTTACAAATTATAGCTTTATATAAGACAATCAGATGGTTATTGGTAGCACATTAACATGAAACCTTATGTAGAGTTAGTAGCACTGTCAACTTTTAGTCACTAAAGCAAATATTTT
>PITA01015073.1:10397-51458 GCA_004023965.1 Spilogale gracilis | reverse complement strand
GGAGGGAAACGAAACAACAGAGATTTTGAACACAGAAACAAACTGAGGGACTTGGAGGGAGGGGGGTGGAGGGATGGGAGAGCCTGGTGGTGGGTACTGGGGACACCTAAAGCGGGGAGCACTGGGTGTGGGGAATGGGGAATGAATCTTGAAACACTGGAAAAAAAAATTTAGTAACAATAAAAAAAAAAATAAAAAATAAAGTCCTAAAAGGAAAAAAAAAAAAAATTTCCTGATAATATTTTGTCATTTTCTATGTAGAAGTCTTGCCTTGGCCGTCTGGGTTCCTGCTGCCCACTGGGCCTGCAGAGGGAGGGAGACTCAGGGCAGAGCTGCATGTGCACCACCCCAGGGCTGTGCTCCTTCCTACTCAACTGCTTTAGTCTCCACTGTCATTGGTGCCCCCTGTCTGTCAGTGGAGGTCGAGGAGGTCCTTGATGCCACAAGAGGTGACCTCAAGAATGCATATGTACCTTGACTCCTCCTCTTTCCTTCTTTCCTCTATAATTCATGCCTTCATTGTGCTTCTTAGGATCACCCCCCTCCTTATTAACCACCCACAGGACCTGTCACAGGCTCTGCTTCTCCCAGAATTCACATGAAGGTCCCACTTTGCAACTGGAAGTTTTTGTAGGCCTCTCTTTACTGCTGGGTCCAGACTGAATCCCACCCCTCTGAGACCTTCTAAATCTCTGCATGGCATCTGGGGCTCTCCATGGCCACTCTCTGGCTTCTTGCTTCTAAGCTTCTGCTTACAAATGGTAGAAAGTGATGCTGAACACCAGCTTCTCCTCCACAATTCCTTTCTCTCCAGGATGCTGGAACCTCACATCCTGACTGGCAGCCTAACAGACCCTTGGCAGTCATCCAATGCCTTTAAAACCAATTTTAAAAGGTATTTATCAAATATTTCTAGTTGTAAGCAAGATAGTCACTTTGTCATGAGCTAAACTGCCCTAGCTGGAAGTATAATCTTGGTTGTTTTGTTTTTGGTTTGTTTGTTTTTAATAGCAGAAAAAAATAGTAGTTACTTATGGTTTTACTGTCCCTGGTGAAGCCCACCTCCACTCATCCCCAAACGCACACCTCCCCATACCTCCTAATTGCTATCAAATGAGCAGCTCTGGAATTTTTTGTGTGTCTTTTTAGTTAAAGAAATTAGAGGAAGGATGGTAGGTAAGAATCAATAAAGGTCTTTCTATTACCCGTCCACGCCGAAACTTGACTTTGTTATTTTGAGACTGATGAAGCCTTCGATTTCCTGAATCTCCTCTGGTTCCAATGAGGTTGATAAGCACGTTGGAGTCTGTCTCTGCACCTGGCTTCCTGCCCGTAGTCGTGTAGATCTCATAAACCACCACTGAAATGTCAGAAATCCGATATTATCTTTCTCATTTTTATTTTCTCTCTGAGAGTATTAGATACCCTGAAACAATGAGAATTTTGCCTAACCTAGCTGACATGAGATTCTCTGTGGTGACTGGTCCCAGTTCTTTTCCTCAAGCAGACCCCATTCAAACAGACTCTTACTATCCCATGTTTACCTCATTCATAAGACTCCGCTATTCCCCAAACCACAGTTTCAAAATAATTACTGTTAGCAGTTATGCACTTTCACAAGAACTACAATTTCACAGTTATTATGAAAAGTTGTACTTAAAAAAAAAAAAAACTCTCCTCTCAGTTAATTAGATGCAAGTGGCAACTCTCCCCCCGAAGTCTGACTGCTCTAATCATAGCTGGTCATTCATGCTGCTACTTCACAAAGATCATACTCCAATAACATAGATTTTTAATAGCACTCTTGAGAAAAAAAAATACAAAGATTTTAGAGAGATAAAGATTTAAATTTTTTAAAAAGAGACCATGGAGGTACCAGCAAATTATAATCCACCATACCTGACCTTAGAATTAAGGCAATTTTCTGAGACACTGGTAGAAGTCGCTAATTAAAAAAGAGATTGTTCTTGCTGATACAACTAATATGAATAATATCTTGGGCACAATGAGTACCTTTATTCCAAGTCCTAGAACACTTTATAACTCGTACTCTGTGCAATTGAACAGTTGCATTTATAGAAATTCACATTAACATTTTCCAAAGAACTCAGACGTGAAAATCCAACAAGTAAGAAAACAAGGTAAGTGAGAAACATTGCCTGTTTCCACCGTGCCTGACCTTTAAAAAGACAAATGTGGTATACTGGGAAATGGTGTAAGCAGAGAAGATAAATCAGTTTCTTTGAGCAGTCTTACATATTCTAAAATACCCCAGAGTGAAACCCAGCTGAGCTTAAGCAGAAAATTAGAACACTTCTCATGAATTTAGGACAACCGAAGAAATCTTTTAAACTTTCTATAAAGAAGATCTGGTCTTAAAATCTGGGTAACTGCCTGAACTGAATTAAGCCAAAACTTATGCTAGAATTCCTCATGTAAACGAGTATGTAGACAGGCATGATTGGAAGTCTTAATAGGGAAGCCTTGCTTCTGTTTACTGAGGATTTTTCATTGTTTCAGAAGAAGAGTGAATGTTTACAACTTTTTTTTAAAAAGAAGACATTTAAAATATTAAAACACATCTAAAGTAAAAAATATTAATTGTTAAAGGTCTGAAAAAGGACATATCAAAAATTATTTAGGACAGAGTTCATATACTTAGGGCACAAAGAACAGCACTCAGTGCTCCCTCAATCACTACAGACTGTACACATTGCATAACCAATGTTCCTATGAGCCAATCATGCACCTTGCCTGCAACCTACACACAACTCAAATATTTCTTAACATTGTATTCCCCAGAAGCTGCTATAAATTTAGTATATAAGCACCAAAAAGAAAGGAAGAAAGAAAGAAAGAAAGAAAGAAAGAAAGAAAGAAAGAAAGAGAAAAAAATAAAAAGAAAAAGGAAAAAAAGGAGAAATCACTTGCCATCTAAAATTCAAAGAGAATTAAATGTACCACATATTTGGAACAAAGTGGATATTATAGTTGAGTACTAAATTTTATTATCAAACTACATCAAAGATAGATACATAGTTTGAATTGGAAATTGAAAGAAAATACATAATCCCACCCAGAGAAACAGGCATTTTGCTAAAACCTTTAACATCGACTCAATTTTAATTGCACAGTGTTACATAATTCACTAAGCATTTGCTGTAGTTCTTCAACAAAAGCATGTAGGTTTTTTAATGATAAATTCATAAATAGGGTCTAAGTCCAAAGCTTTTTATGATCCTTAAGGCAATACAAAATTCTTCCTTTAATGTAAAGAAAGGGAGAATTTAGAGAATGCTTAGTTAACAGGTTGCTTAGATGCACCCTAAAACATTATGTGTTTTAAACAAGTCTTAGCAGGTGAAGATCTCAGAGAATTCTTTGTTCAGTCTCTCTCCTTGGCTGTGAAAGTCAGGTCTCAGGGTTGTTGATCCAAAGGCAGGGCCATATGTTCTAGCCAAAAGATCATCATTGTTGTAAAAATGTGGGAGGCTAACAAATTATCTCTATTCTAAGAGAGGGGACCCCCCCCACGGGGAGGTGAAATCCTGAAGGACAGCAATAGTAAATCAAAAATATGAGTTAGAAGAAAATTTATAATTACCTCAAATACTTGAAAAATTCAAGGCTGGGTTTCTAGACATAGACGTTATACAGAATGGAAGAGATAATTTTACCCGAACATATTCAAAGACAAGTATTACTAATCAATCATTCTGGCTGCAAATAACTATTCTTTTTTAAATATTTTTTAAAGGTTTTATTTATTTGACAGAAACACAGCGAGAGAGGGAACACAAGTAGGGGGAGAGGAAGAGGGAGAAGAAGGCCTCCAATGCTATGCAGGGCTAGATCCCAGGATGCTGGGATCCTGACCTGAGCCAAAGGCAGATGCTTAACATCTGAGCCACCCAGGCACCCCACAAATAACTATTCTTTTTTTTTTAAAGATTTTATTTATTTGACAGAGAGAAACACAGCCAGAGAGGGAACACAAGTGGGGGAGTGAGAGAGGGAGAAGCAGGCTTCCTGCTGAGCAGGGAGCCTGATGTGGGGCTCAATCCCAGGTCTCTGGGATTATGACCTGAGCCGAAGGCAGTCGCCCAACCAACTGAGCCACCCAGGCGCCCCCAAATAACTATTCTTAAAGCACCAGATTTCAAGTAGTTATTAACAAACATCTCTCACCATGATTTAGCTAAAAGTATTGAAAGAGTTAACTTGTTGATTTACATTATCCATAAATTTTGGACATTTTGCCTCCAATTTTCTAATGTTCTTTTTACCATAGTTGATGCTCAATTTTTCTTTAGGGCAATTAGTTAGGAACCTCAGTTGCTGTGAGCCTTACTCACTCAGATCAAGTCTGACATAAACACCCAATAATAGCATTGTTTCTCTGCCTGTTTGCCTGTTTGCTGTAACTGTCATCCAATTCAGTTCCTAGCTAAACCATATATTTTCACCATTGTAGGGGGAAGGGCATTGGTTTCAGCTGTGTTCTCAATGTCATCACCTGCAATTCTCTCATTCTTATATTTACCTATACTATAGTCATTTCAAAACTTTTCCCATCTTTCAAGGAATGCATAGCACACGAATCACTGTCAAAGCTCAGCATTCTTTGGGCTAATAAACTTGTGGTCTACGTAGTAAGATTTAACATCACCTCATTAGTGACACAAAAATCAAGTTTTCACCTGCAGGTTGTTTCCCCCCACCCACAAACATCATTTTAGGCCAGAATCTATGCCAAGTGTGTGTAAATGATGATTTATCAACCTCAACGCTGAGCATTAACATCTCCATAAATAATATCCTTAAGATTTTCTTTCAAGAAATTTTAGATTCTTTAGACTCTTCTTACTACAGAAAGCATAGGGTTAAAAATATATATTTTGTTTTTCATAGGGAGATATATATAATATAATTTCTTAAATATTGTTATTTAAATATAATTTATATATTTTATATAATTTCTTTTGTATAACAATATAATATATATATTATATATTCTATAACATATATAATCAATGTATTATATAATAAATTATATGATTTATATATCATTTCTTATATATAATATAATTTCTTAGCCACAAGGATATATTAAAAATGTCACATGGTTGGGAAGGGGACTGAAAAAAATTTCTCAAATGTGATTTTTCACTGGAAGTTTAGGAGAGGGAAAAGCAAAGCCAGGGTAGGATATGTGTTTCCTTTGGCAGAAGAGGAAGGAGGTGACACATAAAGAGGAAGTAGAATGAGATGTCTCGGGGATAGCCATACCATGGATCTTCTTCCCATCTGAGGGTGACATCAAGGAACTGAGGGTGACATAGAGTAGGGATGGGAGCATAATGAGAATTCTGAATTAACCAGTTTTTGACCAAAAGAAACTAAGCTTTATATTGGAAATGACTGGGCTTATTTTGAGTTACAATGATTAAGGTTTCCATCATCCATGGAAATAGGGGCTTGGATTATTTTTATGACAGGTTTGTAGAAATATGATTTACATGTGGCAAAATTCACTCTTTTAAGGTATGCAGTTTGATAAGTTTTGGGAAATGTTTACAAGTCCTTTAACTACCACCACCATCAAGATAGAGAATATTTCTATCACCCCAAAAAGTTTCTCTAGGAGGGGTGTGATTTTAATTAGTTATGAAGCATGAAAAAAGTTGTATTTTTGCAGCCCTCAGAGTCGTGATTGTGAATATTCAAATCCATGACATGATGATAAAAACAATGAAGAGGGGTTAACCAGGAGGATATCCAGAAAGATTTTTGTGTTTTGCTTTTTTTTTTTTTCCCTGAAGACTTTACCAGTTGGGAAAATGAAATGTAATTAACTACGTTTAGGGGGACTTCCTGGTGCCATGTTGTTAGTCTTATGCTCAAATGTTCCTAGATAGTACTGAAGGACTTTGGTCTACTAGGGCTTTCTACATTCCTCCCCATGGGAGGCAGCTCCTCTCTGCATGAGGCCCCTGCAGGGCCGATGAGCATGGAGGGCTGCCTATACCACTTCTGAAGTAGGAGCATCAGCTCTGGTACCTGTAGAGTTCTCCAGGCAGGGCAGCTGAACTTCCCCGAGACAAACCCCTTGGCTGAAACTTTAATTTGATTTAATTAATGGACTGTTTAGTGCTTTCTCTCAGGTCACCGAAAATTAAGCTTTCTCAGCACTCATCATGGTGTGCTCATGTTGATACAAACTGCCCAAAGAAATCTGATCTCAGAAACAGATGGTAAATGAGATTCAGTGTTAAACACGTGCAGTCACTTCTGTCTGCACTGAAGGTTTGTGGCCCAAAACTACATACATTGGAGGTTTAGGACTGAATTTTTATGTGCCTTTTGGTTTAAAATATTTACCTTATTGCTGAAAAAGAAATACCTTTGAGCTATAGAGAGAAGTGCCAGGGTGGGAAGGGTGTGGAATTTCTTCATATTTTATGGAAGGTCTCCAGGATGGGGTGCCTAGGTGGCTCAGTCAGATAAGCCTCTGACTTTAGCTCAGGGTCCTGGAATCAAGCTCTATGTCAGATTCCCTGCTCAGTGGGGATCCTGCTTGTCCTTCTTCCCTCTCCCTCTCCTGTCCCCACTAGTCTTCTCTCTGTCTCTTTCTCAAATAAATAAATAAAATCTGAATGAGAGAGACAGAGAGAGAGAGATGAAGGAAGGAAGGAAGGAAGGAAGGAAGGAAGGAAGGAAGGAAGGAAGGAAGGAAGGAAGGAAGGAAGGAAGATCGGTCTCCAGGTAGGCCTCACCAAGAAGGTCCCTTGAAGGAGAAACCTGAACAAAGGTGAAGGCGTTGGCCTTGCAGAGGCCTGGTGGAGGCACAGGCCAGCAGACAGGATAGAAGGACAGAGTCCTAAGGGCTGAGGGGATAGCTTGCCTGGCAGCATCAACAATAGAGCTTTTAGTAAGCAAAGAAGTGACACAATCTGATTGATATTTTAAGAAGGTCATTCTGGCTGTGGGATTGAGAATAATAGCCTTTTCTAATCCCAAATTGTTGTGTTTGCCCTCCGATTATGATATCAGCTACATGGTATGAAGGAAGCAGGAGGGAAAAACAAGTTGAAGGGAAAAAACAAAGAAAATAATTTAGTGTATGTCCAGTGTCTCCTCTGTGACTAATACCATAACCAGAGGTGACTGAGTGGCTCAGTTGTTTAAGCAGCTGCCTTCAGCTCAGGTCATGATCCTTGGGTCCTGGGATTGAGCCCTACATTGGGCTCCCTGCTCAGCCAAGAGCTTGCTTATGCCTCTTACTCTTCTCATGGCTTGTGCTTTCACTCTTTGTCTCTCTCTCTCTGTCAGATAAATAAATAAAATTAAAAAATAAATAAATAAGACCAAATATCATATACCAAATATTCATACCCTTCTGATGAAAACCCAGTGGGTGACCCCATTTCTGCTTTGCCTTGGAATGATCCCAATTGATGGTCATTGTTCTCATCCACTAACATAGCCTTTCCTCTCAGAAAGAGGAGGTTTGGATGGTGAATTATGTGGTGATCTCTCTAACAATAGGTATTATATGTTCGGTTTCACAGACAAACTGACTGATTGAGAAAACTTGTGTCCCTTGCCCCAGTTCACAAAGCCTGTGACTGGCTGAGGTTTGGAAGCCAGACTCTGCTTTTCTGCATGTCAGATATCTCATCAAGGAAAGGGTCTGTCTGTCTCCGAAGCCCACATTTTCCCTTCGAGCATGGGTATTGTGGTAAAGGCCAAAATATTACAGAAAGCTGGATTGTTTTTTTCAAACTTAGCTCAGCTTTTATCATCCAAAACTTGATGAAGTTTGTCTGTAACTGTTTGGAAAGACACTTATTTTCTCACTACTTACAACACCACAGATATTTTAAAGCAGATGCATTTCTATTATGATGGTACTTTCTTACATTCTCTGAGAGTTATTTCTTGTTTGGAAGTGAACCATGCTTCCTTCAGCCTTACCAAAACCTAGCCTCAGCCGTTTCTTAGGCCACAGTTGTGGCCCCAAACCTCCCCTCCCATTATCATGGGTATCGCCTGAAGAAAGCCTGAAACCAGAACCTGTAAAGAGGCCAGTGTCAGCTGAGTCACGCTTCTTGTCAGCCCTGGGCATGCCCCCCAGGCCATTATTAACTAAAGATCATTATAGACAACCAAGCAATGATGATCAGCAGCTCTTGGTCCCTTTCCCCACAAACATGGCAGATGGCGAGCAAATTGGAGGAAGGTGTGGAAACTGTGCATGTGAACAGGCTCAGCTTGGCAGTGCTGGTCTCCAAGAGGAGACTGTTCTGATCTCACCGGCAATCTAGCTCAGCCCCGAAGAGTGATGATTTATAAACTAATCGTCTCAAAAAATTCTTTTTCTTTTGAAAATATTCCAGTAATCTTTTGAAAAGAAGAGGCAAAGTCACAAAGTTAATTGGCTCAGAGTATAAGTGCCAACTGCAAGGAAAAGCACTCTTTTTGTGGTACTAAATTAAAAAAATATATAACCCTCAAGTGTCCCTAGGACTCCAGCCTGGCAAACCTAAGTATTAATAGCTTCATTTTTAAAAGAAGTTCCTCTATAATCATTCTTTGTGCTCTTCCCTGGACCAGCTTCAGAATATTTTGACAGATGAACAGACAATCCCAAAATACTGAAGGTCAACTCCTCCTCAGTCCTCCTTTCAAACCCAAACCAGAGAAGCATCAATTCAGTGGTTTGATTCTGCTGTGGCTTTCCTTGATGTCACAAGAATAGTAAATGAACCTCTTGGCACCAAGAATGACTTTCCAAAAGCAATACTCAGCATGCCAGGACTGCTTCTTGCTCCCCAGTAGGTTTTGATCCCTAGTTAAACCTGTCTTTTCATTTTCTTATTTGAATGACTTTCTCCCAAATGAGCAAATAATCAAACTGGGAAAGGGGCAACTAGATGGATTTGTCAGAACTGGGAAAAAAAATGACTAGATCAGATTAGCTCTAGGTATCATGTATTACATTATACTATTTTGGAGAAGAAAACGTTGCAGAAATAGCTTGTGTGCTTCAGCAAAGAAATTAGCCCTTTAAATGGGAAATGCTAATGGATAAAATTTCATCAGCTAGTTTGGGAAAAGGATGAACAGAATGATGCAAGGGAGACATGCTGAGTCTTTACTGCTGTTAAAGTTAAATGAACCCAAAATCAATAGTTCATTTAAAGCACAATGGAGTTTCTTTTGTTTCTTGGATTTTTTTTTTTAAAAAAACCATACAACTGCTTTCCACTTTTTTTTTAACATGTAACAAACTGTGCCTATATCAAAGAAGAAGCAGTTGGAAGAAACATGAAATAGTTGTCAAATAAAGTTTAAATAAAATTCATTTTTAAGAAATGAAGCTTTTGAAAACACTATAAATTGAGAAATAACAAATACAGCAGGCCAATAAGATTTCTTCTTTTTCTTATTGGTACGATGGATTTTAAAATCCTTCTATACATTGTTTTGGGTGGAGGGAGAGGCGAGTGAGGGGTGGAAAGAGAAGGAGAGAGAGAATCTTTTTTTTTTGTTTTTGCCCCTTGACTTTTTTTCTTTAAATTAATATATAATTCATTATCTGTTTTAGGATTATAGGTCTGCGATTCATTAGTCTTACACAATTCACAGCACTCACCATAGCACATACCCTCCCCAATGTCCATCACGCAGCCACACCATCCCTCCCATCCTCCTCCACTCCAGAAACCCTCAGTTTCCTGAGATGAAGAGTCTCTTAGGGCTTATCTCCCTCTCTTTTTTCATCTTGTTTCATTTTTTTCCTCCCTTCCCCTATGATCCTCTGTCTTGTTTCTCAGATTCCTCAAATCAGTGAGATTATATGATAATTATCACTCTCTGACTGACTTATTTAACTTAGTATAATACCCTCTAATTGCATCCACATTGTCGCAAATGGGAAGATTTCGTTTTGATGGCTGCATAATATTCCATTGTATATATATTCCATATCTTCTTTATCAATTCATCTATTGATGTACATCAAGATTCTTTCCATAGTTTGGCTATTGTGGATATTGCTGCTATAAACATTGGGGTACATGTGTCCCTTCAGATCACTACAGTTGTATCTTTGGGGTAAATACCCAATAGTGGAATTGCTGGGTCATAGGGTACCTCTATTTTCAACTTTTTGAGGAACCTTCATACTGTTTTCCAGAGTAGCTGCACCAGCTTGCATTCCCACCAACATTGTAGGAGGATTCCCCTTTCTGAGAGAGAGAATCTTAAGCGGGCTTCAACCCCGGGTGGAAATCGACGTGAGGCTCAATCTCACAACGCTGAGATCATGACCTGAACCAAAAATCAAGAGTGGGATGCTTAACAGACTGAGATACCCAGGTGCTATATATATATAATTTTATTTTTTATTTTTTTTATTTTTTTCAGTATTCCAAGATTCATTGTTTATGCCCCACACCGTGTGCTCCATGCAATACATGCCTTCAATACCCACCACCATATATATTTTTAAAAAACAGAATGGATTCTTGAGATGTTAGCAAAAGGGTGAATAGTAGGATTCTAAATCTTTTCCCCAAATGCTAGATATCACTCTAATTTTTCCTCATATATACTCTGTATTTCTAACATTCCTACATCAGTTTAAAACGATATTTTAAACATGCTGAGTCTGTTTTTAAATTTTCTTATTCAATTCATTTAAACTAAGAATAAAAAGTTTTCCATTTCTTCTATCCCCTATCCCCACCTTTTGCAACCACCAATATGTTCTCTGTATCTCTGGGCTTGAGTTTTTTTGTTTGCTTTTTGTTTTTAGATTCCACATATAAAAGATCATGCAGTATTTGCCTCTCTCTGTCTGACTTATGTCACCTGCCAAAATGCCCTTGAGGTCCATGGTCCATCCATGTTGTCACAAATGGCAATACTTAATTCTTTTATATGGCTGAATAACAGTTCACACACACACACACACACACACACACACACACACACACACACACACATATATATAAAATACCAAAATTGGGGTGCCTGGGTGGCTCAGTTGGTTAAGTGACTGCCTTCAGGTCATGATCCCAGAGACCTGGGATCGAGCCCCACATCAGGCTCCCTGCTCAGCGGGAAGCCTGCTTCTCCCTCTCTCACTCCCCTTGCTTGTGTTCCCTTTCTCATTGTGTTTATCTCTGTTTATTTTTAAATAAATAAATCTTTAAAAAAAATACCAAAATTATAAAAAGTATACCAAATAGTTATATAATTATATAAATGTAATTATATTATATATACCAAAATATATATAACATACACCAGTACATATAATTATATATCATAATATATCATATATGTAGTGTATATATATAATAATTTTGGTATATATAATTATTTGGTATAATTATTGATATATATTTGTTATACATATTATAATCATGCCAAAATTTCTTTATCCATTCATCCATGGATGGTTGCTTAGGTGTTTCCCTCTCTTGGCTATTGTAAATAATGTTGCAATAAATTTGAGGGTCCTTATATCTTTTCAAATTAGTGCTTTCATTTTCTCTAGATGAATACCCAGAAATGAAATAGCTGGATCATATAGCAGTTTTATTTTTAATTTTTTGAGAAATTTCCATAGTGTTTTCCACAGTGCCTGCACCACTTTACATTCACCAACACTGAGAATGTACAAGAGCTCCCTTTTCTCCACATCTTCATCAACACTTTTTATGTCTTGCCTTTTTGATATTATCCATTCTAATAGATATGAGGTGATACCTCATTGGTTTTGATTTGCATTTCCCTGATGATCATGATTTAAGCATTTCTTCATGTACTGGTTGGCTATCTGAATGTCTTTTTTTTAGAGTATAGTTGACATACAATGTACATTAGTTTCAGGTGTACAATGAGTAATGGTTTGATAAGTTTACACATTATGTTATGTTCATCACAAGTATAGCTACCATCAGTTCCATACATCACTTCTTTGGAAAAGTATGTATTTAGATCTGCTCAGTTTTTAATTGGATTGTTTTTTCCTATTAAACTGTATGAGTTCTTTATATATTTTAGATTACTAGCCCTTTTTCAAATACATGATTTGTGTTTTTTCTCCCATTCAGTAAATTGCTTATTCATTTTGTTGCTGGTTTCCTTTTTTGTGCAGAAGCTTTTTAATTCGATGTAATCCCACCTGTTTATTTTTGCTTGTTGTTTTTGCTTTCAATGTGAGATTTAAAACAAAAAATCAAGAAGATCTATGTTAAAGAGCTTATCTCCTACATTTTCTTCTAGGTTTTAGGGCTTAAGTCTTTTTTTAAAGTTTTTATGTATTTACTTGTCAGAGAGACAGAGAGAACAAGTAGGGGAAGTGGCTGGCAGAGAGAGAAGCAGGTTCCCAATGCAAGACTCAATCTCAGGACCCTGGGACCATGACCTGAGCCGAAGGCAGATGCTTAAACAATTGAGTCACCCATGCATCTCTATGGTTTTAAGTCTTATGTTCAAGTCTTTAATTTGTTTTGAGTTAATTTTTTGTATATGGTGTTAGATAGTAGACCAGTTTTGTTCTTTTGCATGTAGCTGTCCAGTTTTCCCAGCATCATTTATTGAAGAGATTGTCCTTTCCCTACTCTATATTCTTAGCTCCTCTGTCATAAATCAATTGACCACACATATGTGGGTTTATTTCTGGGCTCTCTATTTTGCTCTATTGACTTACGGGTCTGTTTTTATGCCAATACCAAACTGTTCTGATTGCTTTGTAATATAGTTTGAAATCAGAGTGCAATACCTCCAGCTTTGTTCTTCTTTCTCAAGATTGCTTTGGCACTGAAATATCTTCCCATTTATTTGTGCCTTCTTCAATTTCTCTCATTAATGTCTAATAGTTTTCAATATACAAGTGTCTTTTACACCTCCTTGGTTAAATTTATTCCTATGTATTTTATCCTTTTCAATGCAATTACAAATGGGATTGCTTTCCTAATTCCTTTCTGATAGCGTGTGATTAGTGTAAAAAACGCAATAGACTTTTGTGTATTGACTTTCTATCCTGCTGCTTTACCTAGGTCACTTATTAGTTCTAATAGATTTTTGATTGAGTCTTTAGGGTTTCCTATATAATATATCAGCTGCAAGCAGGGACAATTTTGTTACTTTCTTTCCAATTTGGATGCCTTTTATTTCTTTTTCTTACCTAATTGCTCTGACTAGAGCTTCCAATATTATGTTGAATAAAAATGGTGGGAGTGGGCATCCTTGTCGTTCCCTTTAACACTGAGCTTGATGTTAGCCATGGGTTTGTCGTATATGGCCTTTATTATGTTGAAGTACAGTCCTTCTATACCCCTTTTTTGAGAGTTTTGTCATAAATGGTATTGAATTTTGTCAAATGATTTTCCTGCATCTACTGAGATGATCATATGATTCTTATCCTTCATTTTGTTAAAGTAGCATATCATATTAACTGATTTGTAGGTGTTAAACCATCTTCGCACCCCTGAAATAAATCTCCACTTGATCATGGTGTGTGATTCTTTTCATGTATTGTTAAATTTAGTCTCCTAATATGTTGTTGAGGATTCCTGTATCTATGTTCATCATAGGTATTGACCTATAATTCTCAATTTCTTAGGACCATTTTATCTTTTCCATTTCAGTCTCTCTGACATTCCTGAACACTATTGCCATCCTCGTACAAATGCAGGGAAAATAAAACTGTTAGTATCTAGAGATTTAGGTATTAAGTGAGATTTTCTATGAGGAAATACTTTCATTAACTGTGAAAATATATACAAATATAAAGAATTAGTATTAAATATTTCTCCTTTCATTAAGCTGGTATTACCCTATTTTTTTCCTTTCTGTATCTGAATTAATCTACAAGTATTTCTGTGACACACAGCCCATGTGTCCTGTGTCATGCATCAATCTGATAGGGATTGGGAATATGTAAAATGGGACCCATGCTGGGAGAGAGGTTAATCAATGTGAATTTGGTATAGAAAACCAGGTTCGGCACCTGGGTGGCTCAGTGGGTTAAAGCCTCTGCTTTCGGCTCAGATCATGATCTCGGGGTCCTGGGATCGAAGCCTGCATTAGGCTCTCTGCTCAGCAGGGAGTCTGCTTCCTCCTCTCTCTCTGCCTGCCACTCTGCCTACTTGTGATCTCCCTCTCTGTGTCAAATAAATAAATAAAATCTAAAAAAAAAAAAAAGAAAGAAAAAAAAAGAGAATAAAACCAGGCTCTCCATAGGTTTAAAGGAAACAGACTGAAATGTAGGGGCAGTGGTGGTGACTTCTCTTGGAGGTGTGGTGGGCCAAAGCATCAGTGAGCTGTGGAGTGAAGACATGTGAGAGAGGCTGAAGAGAAGAAACTGACTCAAGAAGGCAGAAAGAGGGGTATCATTATAGGAAAAATAAGAACTGAAACCACAAAACTGAATAACTTCTGGGGAATGGAAGCCCTTTCTGGTTCTCCACACTCCTGGCACACACTTGGCACCTAATACCTATTTGTATGCATATGTTTACCTTCACTTGTGTGGAATGTCTAAGTACACCATGGATGGTTATTAGACATAATGGGGTAACGAATCATCTAATGGAACATGAGGGCTCAAGACAATGAAGAGGACGGGGCTGAAGATGAAGTATTACACCTCTCTGTAGAGTTAACAACAGAAGTTAGAGAGACACTCAAGAAGGCAGGGCAGAATCAAGCATTTAAATGAATGTTCAAGGAAAGAGGACAAGTGAAGCTAGCAATAGAAATAGAAAAAGAAATAGAGGAAACAGTGAAGAACTAGATTGGTATCATGTGATAGAGGTCAGAGTTGGAGAGATGTTCAATAACAATGTTGGTAATAGCAAGTATTTATTGAATGATTACTATGTGCCAGGAAAAAAGTACCATAAGTACATTGTTCTAAAGACTAAGTGCATTATCTCATGTGCCTAAAATAATCCTATGACATAGGCACTATTTTAATCTCCTTTCACAGATGAAATATTTTAGGCTAAGTAGGCTAAGAAACGCTAAGTAGTTTGCCCAGGATGACACAGCTAAACACATCACTAAGCCCAGACTAACTCAGTGAGTTTGGTTCCAGAGCCTCTAGAAATCTCTTCCTCTTCAAATGAGGGAGTAACATAATCAAATATAGTAGACTAGGACATAGTATACTAGACTAGGTCTAGTACACCAAGAACACACACACACACACACACACACACACACACACACACAAAGAGTCATTTAATTTAGAACAAAATGGTCATTAGTATCCATTGAGAGAGAACATTTTCACTAGCAGTGGAGGCAAAAATAAGCTGGTTGTCAGAGAGATGAAGGGAATGGATGGAGAGACTATTAAAGCAATGTGTGAGTTCACTTTTAGGCACAAGAAAAGAAAACTGGGGAAGGGAATTCAGGCACTTCTGAATTCATGATTGCCGACATTTGTTAACATAGGAACAAAAGAGGAAAGCCACATTTAAATGGTTAGCAAAACTGTTTATAGAAAGGTGAATTGATGACACACATACATTCTTACATATACATTTTCACCTTTGCATGGCCATACAAGGGCTCACCCTAAAACCTGATATTCTAAATCAGGAATAGGCAAGCTCTGGCCTGTGCATCAAATCTGCCAGCACATATTTTTATATAAAGTGCAGGAGCTAAGAATGCTTTCTACATTTCTTAATGGTTAAAAAAATTGAAAGCAAAATTCTATTTTTTAACAGATGAAATTATTATGAAATTCCTAGTTCATGTCCACAAATGAAATTTTATTGGAATGTGGCCACACTGTTAGTTTACATTCTATCTATAGCATCTGTCTCACAACGCTGGCAAAGCTTAGCTGTTTGGAGAGATTTTATGGCTCACAAACTGTATTGTATTTAGTGTCTGGCACTTTCCACAAAAGGGTTGTCAATATCCATTCTAAATAATCTCAATTGTTTTAATTTTTAATACATATACAAAAGAAAGGAAATTATATACCTGGTAAAGGTGCTTTATTAGTTCTTGCAATGGGCATTTCTTTCCAGAGATCTCTACCATTTTCATTCTCAGCTATCCAGGAGTCAACAGCTAGATGATACAGCTCACGTGAGTCTATATTTTCAAGCCTAATTTCTTCCAGATACCATGCAGGATCCTTTCCACTGTTGTCATGTCCAATGCGTACTTTATAGATTTCACCAATATCTTTAAGATTAATCTGCAACAAAATGGGGAAAGGAGAACTTAAAGTCTCCAGATTTCTAATTTGATTTTTCACACCAAAAATTTATATCCAATTTTGAACTCAATGTCTGTTTTCCCCACATGTACTTCTTACTAAGTTTCCTTAGAATTGTTTACTTATAGCACTATGAAATGCTGTTACATATGGCAAATCATGAACCCACTGACCATGGACAAACCAATAGATTAAATCCAACTAGTTTTCACTACATCTTTTTTTTTAGAAACTCATTATTATTACATTGCAAAATAAATGTTTTATTGTAATGATTGATATGCACTACTTATTTCATAGTTAGACGTGAAGAAAGCAATCTAATTTTCTAGTGTTTATAATAGATTGGCTATTCCCTTTAAGTGAGATCCTGAGGAAAAGAAATCACATATGCTTCTGGATTTAAACTAGAGCTAACCAAGTAGTCCTGAAGCAGAGTGGCACTGGAAAGACTATGACTCTGCAACAGTGTTGGTAATATGGTTAATAAGTAATTCTGCCTTATACCCCTTTGCACCTCACCAGACAAGTAATTACCTGGCATGATAAATATTCTCACATATCATTCACTATTCATAATGAGCAATGTTTTTCTTTTGAAAATTCTTACAAAGGTCATGTGAAAAAAATTGATCATTTATATACTACATTAGTTTTCTATTACAAACAAGGACCTTAGTGGCCTCCCAATTCTGTGTCAGAAATCCAGACACTGTGTAGCTCAACTATGTTTTCTGCTCAGGGCCTCATAAGCTGAACTCAAGGTGTGGGCTGGGCTGGAGCTCCTTCTCTGGAGGCTCTGAGGAGAATTCTGCTTCCAGTTTCATTCAGGTTGGAGGCAGAATCCAGTTCCTTGTGGATTTAGAATTGAGGTTCCTTTTCCTTAATATGCAGCCCCTTCACCTAAAAGCCAACAAAGGACACTGAACCCTACTCATGCTTTGCATCTCTGGCTTTCCCTCTGTTACCAGCAGGGGAAAGATGTTTGCTTTTAGGGACTCATATGATTCAAATTAGGCCTACCTCAATAAATCAGGCTAATCTCCCTATTTTAAGGTACTGAAATTGCACACTATGTGACAAAATTAGAAACGATGTTATCATTCTTCTGTATGTAGCTGTCCAATTTTCCCAGCACCATTTATTGAAGAGACTGTCTTTTATCCACTGGATATTTTTTTCCTGCTTGTCGAAGATTATTTGACCTTAGAGTTTGTGGGTCCATATCTGGACCCTCTACTCTATTCCATTGGTCTATGTATCTGTTTTTGTGCCAGTACCATAATGTCTTGGTGATCACAGCTTTGTAATAATGCTTGAAATCAGGCAACGTGATGTCCCCAGCTTTGTTTTTTCCTTTCCAACATTTCCTATGCAATTTGGGGTCTTTTCTGGTTCCATATAAATTTTAGGATTGTTTGTTCCAGCACTTTGAAAAATGTTGGCGAAATTTTCATCGCGATGGCATTGAAGTATAGATTACTCTGGACAGTATAGACATTTTAACAATGTTTATTCCTCAGATCCATGAGCATGGAATGCTCTTCCATCTTTTTGTGTCTTCTTCAATTTCTTTCATAAGTGTTCTGTAGTTCCTCCAGTACATATACTTAACTTCTTTGGTTAGGTTTATTTCTAGGTGTCTTATGGTTTTTGGTGCTATAGTAAATGGAATTGATTCTCTGATTTCCTTTTCTATATTTTCATTGTTAGTGCATAAGAACACAACTGATTTCTGAGCATTTATTTTGTATCCTGCCACATTACCGAATTGTTGTATGAGTTCTAGTAGTTTGGGGGTGGAGTCCTTTGGGTTTTCCATATAAAGTATCATGTCATCTGCGAAGAGAGAGAGTTTAATTTCTTCTTTGCCAATTTGAATACCTTTTATTTCTTTTTGTTGTCTGGTTGCTGTTGCTAGGAATTCTAACACTATGTTGAACAATAATGGCGAGTGTGGGCATCCTTATCTTGTTCCTGGTCTCAATGGGAAGGATGAAGATACATTTCCAAAGGCAAAGGAAACAAAATCAAAAATGAACTTTTGGGACTTCATCAAAATAAAAAGCTTCTGCACAGCAAAGGAAACAGTCAGCAAAACAAAGAGGCAACCCACAGAATGGGAGAAGATATTTGCAAATGACACTACAGACAAAGGGTTGATATCTAAGATCTATAAAGAACTCCTCAAACTCAACAACCAAAATAAAGATCATCACATCAAAAAATGGGCAGGAGACATAAGGAGGCACTTCTCCATAGAAGACATACAAATGACTAACAGACACATGAATAAATGTTCATCATCATTAGCTATCAGGGAAATTCAAATCAAAACCACATTGAGATACCACCTTACACCAGTCAGAATGGCCAAAATTAACAAGGCAGGAAACAACAAGTGTTGGAGAGGCTGCGGAGAAAGGGGAATCCTCTTACACTGTTGGTGGGAATATAAGCTGGTGCAGCTGCTTTGGAAAACTGTGGAGATTCCTTAAAAAATTAAAAATAGAACTACCCTATGACCCTGCAATTGCACTTCTGGGTATTTGCCCCAAAGATACAGATATAGTGAAAAGAAGGGCCATATGTACCCCAATGTTCATAGCAACAATGGCCACAATCACCGAACTATGGAAAGAGCCAAGGTGCCCTTCAATAGATGAATGGATGAAGAAGATATGGTACATATATACAATGGAATATTACACCTCCATAAGAAAGGATGAGTATCCAAGTTTTGTAACAACATGGACTGGATTGGAGGAGATTATGCTGAGAGAAATAAGCCAAGTAGAGAAAGTCAAATATCATATGGTTTCACTTATTTTTGGAGCATAAGGAGTAATATGAAGGACAGTAGGAGGAAAGGAAATGAGAAGTGAGGTAAATTGGAGAGGGAGATGAGACATGAGAGACTTTGAACTCAGAAACAAACTGAGGGTCTTGGAAGGGATGAGCCTGGTGATGGGTATTGAGGTCATATATTGCATGGAGCACTGAGTATGAGGCATAAACAATGAATCTTGGAACACTGAAAAAGATAAAATAATGTAATTTAAAAAAAGAAACAATGCTGTCTGCCTTCTAGTATTTTGTCTCCCTCCACCCAACTTCATAAACATTCATGTCCCCACTGGAAGTTACTCCTTCAGTGTTTACACAGACCAGCCACATTTTTTTCTACAAAAAAAAAAAATATTAGTAATATAATTTTGGGTTGCTGTACTGGTGATAATTGTTGTGAAGAATTTCTATCCTTCAAAATGCCTTTTGGTCAGAATGCAGAATTCAACAGAGTTGAGCTAAATAATTAGGCCCCTCTTATTATTTCTGGAACAAAGTGGTTATAAAAATACTATCATGTATAAATCTTACTATTGGTGCTTTCTACAGATAACTTACCTCCTACAGAGTTGCGGATAGTAGGACATGGGAATGAAAATAGAGGCCACATCCCAAAGTGGTGAAAAGGCAAAATTATGTGGTGGCTAAAACCCTGGTTTTTGAAATGAGATCTGGAGTTGAAAATTCCTTTGCCCTTGCTGGTTGTGTAAACAGCAGCAAGTATGCCCACTCTTCCAAGCTTTGGTTTCCCCATCTGAACACTATAATGGTATCAATCTTATGAAGTTCTATAGCACTCAGTAAGTGTGAGCAGACATCATTTTATCAATCAGATTATGTGCTAAATAGAAAATGTCTAAATCTACCTAATGTAAAAACAAGATTAATCAGATTAATCTGAAGACAGAGTCCAGCATTCATAGAAGGAATTAAACGAGTATTTGACCATGATACATGAAATTGAGATTGATAAGGTCTATATCTAACCCTGCTGGTAAAAGCAGATTATTTGTCATCAAAACCCAAATGGTGCCATAGTTCAGAAACAAAATCATTATTCACACACTCTGCATGCATGGACTGGACAATTAAAATCAGAACCAAATGACTATACCACAATCAGGCTAGTGCTATAGATTGCTCCCAAATTACTTCTAACCTGTTAGCCAAACTGATTTGGAACTCTTTGTTCTGGCTTAATATAGTCAACCTGGGTCACTTCAGCTTTAATAAAGTACAAATGCAATATGCCAAGAAATTATTCTTGCACATAATCGTTTTTAGTTCTCTGCATTTAATTTCCACACTTGAACACACACATGCACGCGCGCGCGCGTGCACACACACACACACACACACACACACAGTTATTCCATAACATAGGATGGCTTTTCATCATACAGATGGATCATATCAAGGCTCAGTTATTCTCCAGAAAAGAACTTATACTTAAAGTAGTATAGAGTCATAGATTAAAATAAAATTATCTTCAACCTAAAGACCAAAGAAGCATATGGATTAAGAGATAGAGGGTCAGAAAGAGAAAGTCAGAAGAAATACAGTCCATTCTCATTGTTTTAATGTTATATATTGGAATTTATAATGATATCAGTAAACTTCCACTACACAACCAGAACATGAAGATTTAAAAAATGTCATTTGGGATGTCTGATTTGGGTGCCTGAAATTATTAAGAAAAATAGATTAAGTCTACATTGAATTTAAGTAAGAAAATAAAGCACTTTGTATATCCATGTTTTGGATAATTCTGTTTACCATATATACTACTCCCAAGAACAACTTAAATTTGGACTCGGAAATTTAAACCATTTAAACATTTAACAAATTTTGATTACACACAAACCCTGCTTCTAAGCAAGCATGGTGCCATGGTTCAGCATCATGCTTGCTTAGAACAGGGGAAAAACAGAGCTCTCGTATTCATGTGAACCACTAATCCAATCCATTCAAAGTGAGAAATAAACAAAGTAGGAGTATAAGAAAAGTATGAGATGGTTCAGTAAAAGCAGGGCAGGTAGCAAGAAACTTGGACTTGGACGACTGAGCACCATGTCCATGAAGGAGAGAGGACAGAAAATGCTATGAGCAAAACCAAGAAGAGCAAATGTACTTCTTAAGTCTGAGCTTATTATTCCTGAAATTTCACAAGTCTGGTTTTATTCTTTCTGTCTGCGTGAAAGCTAGTATCCTTTCAAGTTTGGATAGGTACTTCATAAGAGCGGATGCTGCTGCCAAGAAAGGGACCAGGAGAAACTCCTTGGCTGGAGGTGTCTAGCATCACACATTCGCGCACAGGTTTCATGGCAGAGGAATCCACAGCAAACCCAAGACACTGAGATCCTTGGGCCCTGGGATCTTGAAGAAGTGATATCTTCTCTCCAAACTTCAGTTTCCTCATTTACATAATGCAGTGATTAAGAATCACTTTACCAGGAGGTTGTGAGGATAAGGGACATATTAATTAGCAAAAAATTGGTCAAATAAACACATTTAAATTAGGTCCTTAGTAAATAATGGTGATTTTACTAATTATTATTATTATTACTAAAGGGAGATGGAAGAAAGTAGATGAGGAATACAAGTGGAGAGAAGGAAATTAAAGTTCATTTACTTTGATCATACAAATATTCTTTCTCAGTGTCTTTGACTCTCCAGCACTGAGCCGGGCAGATGGGAGAAGGAGACAAAAGCCAAGAGAGATCAAATCCTCTCCACCCAACAAGTCCTTACCAGCCAGCAGCATCACCAGGGCTCCCAGGCATGTGATTCTTAGTCACGGGGTTGGCCTAAATAGATTAGAGTTTGGTTCTCAGAAGCAGAGCATGAGAGGAAAAGCAGGACAACCAGCTGAGGCTAGTCGTTTCCTATCCCCAAGTCTCAAGTTTCTCTTTGTGAAAAGAGGGTTTTTATAAGCACTGAATTAGATAATCTTGTGAAAACATATTATAATTCATAGACTGACAGTCCATGCAGGTCTCAGAGAACAGGGTAGAGAGGTTTGGTGAGTTCTCTAAAGAATAACCAGGACTTATACTGTACCTTGTGTTCAGACCACCCCTGTACTTGGAGCTCCCTTGATTGAAATACTTGGGAAAATTAGATAGTAATTTGAAGGCTACTCAAGAAAGAATTTGAGGATTATCACAAGGAAGGACATTTTTCATTAGTCAATGGAAATGGAAGTATTCATGCAAAAAATAGCAAAAAAGATTCTCAAAGCTGAAAAATGAACTTGGAAAAAAATGCATTCCCTTTGCAAACTGCACAATACAATGTATATCCTACCTTTCCAAAGATGAAGGCTTTTGTATGCTAAAAGTTGTATAGCCTATTACAGAACGTTCCCTTACAGAAGCATGAAGGAATAAACTGTATTGTCTAGGAAAACAACATTACGGGTGGATCTATGAATATTCAAAACAAAAAGTTTATGGAAAAAATATCCCTCTTCAGGTATCCAGTTTTTGGGGGGTTTGTTTGTTTGAAGAAAAATTTTGTACCAAAATTTTTAAATTTTTTTAGTTGAGTAGAAATGATATAGTGATTCAACCCCTCTATATGTTATGCTGTGCTTTCCACAAATATAGCAACCATCAGGTATCTACTTTTAGATGTAGATCTTAATCCAGACATTTTTGCATATGCAATTACTGACCAGTTGGATTTTTCTAACTTGGAGATGCTAAATCTCCTCATGCAAACTTCAGTATTTTTTTTTTGATAAGTGAGTTATTTTTTAAAACAATTCTATTCTAGAAGCAAATTTAATGTTCTACAAAGTCTCTTTTCTCTGTTTAAGAATAATTTCATAGTTGGAAAAAAATGCTGGAACACAAATTAGCTTTGTGATCACTGAAATCTCATCAGGGGCATTTCATTTCCATTCAACATCTCAATATACAAGATATCTCATTTTACATATTTATTGCCTTTCCAAAGAATATTATGGCTTAAAGCTCAAGACAGGAATGTGGAAGTATAGACTGGAAACTTGGGCTCTAATATGTTAAAAACCCTGAAAATTATCAGGGTAAATTTTTAAGAGAAAGTAAGCAACACCACTAAAAACAAGCAAATATCCAAAAACCATAAGCACAGACAATTTGTTATATTGTACATGACAATGAAAATAAATGTTTTCCCCCTCCACACGTCCTAGGTAAAAATTCTTGATGTTAATCAGTCCCAGTGTCCCCCACCCCGAAGAGATAGGAAGCCCTGATGCTCCCATAATTTTTCATAGGCTACCACTGGTGAGTACTTTTCTCGAACCCCCCACCCCCACCCTGGGCTTTTCTGTATACCAGCAATGCCCTTCCTCTTGAAAGAGATGGAAAGAACTCTTTCCTGACTTAAGTGGTAAATGATAGATTTTTTTTCTAAAGGGGGGAAACTTTATGTCCTAGAATGCTTAGGTTTCCTTCTGAAGCTAGACAGGAATGCCTTAAGAATGCCTTATTTTTTATTCTTGTTGCCAGTCAGTCACAAGCCAAGTTCAATCTTAAAGGCTTAAAGAACCTCGTTATCCAGTTGTGACTAGGTTTTTCCAGTCCTGAGCTCCTGACACTAACCTCATCTGTCAGAGTAAACAGCTTCTCATACAATTGGCTAAACAATGAATCTTGGAACACTGAAAAAATAAAATTAAATTAAAGTCAAAAAAAAATTTTTTTAAATCTCTGAAGACTTAGACACTACTAGCTCTAAACTAAGTGTGGGTACTTTACCAAACCTAGTCTCAATTTCTTGAGAAAACTTCAGGATTTGGTATTTTGGGGTTGTTAACTTTATTTTCCTTACCGGACTCTTAATTCTTTGAAGACCTAAGCTTTGTCTTCCTTTCTGTATCCTTAGTACATATAAATATTTGGCATGTAAAAATGAATATAACAGTTGAATAAATAATTTAATTTTGATATTTTAAATTTTCATATGTTTCCTTCATTCCCTTTGCTTTCTATCAAGTTTTTTTCTGGATGAAAAAATGATAATTTGCAAAATTATGATAATTTGCTATTTTCTACTCCTGGTAAATATCTAAGCCCCAGTAACTAGAAAAAAAGTTCTTAGTTATACTATGAAATTGCTTCTTCTTTTTTTTTTTATTGTTACTTAAATTTTTTTTTCCAGTGTTCCAAGATTCATTCCCCATTCCCCACACCCAGTACTCCACGCAATAGGTGTCCCCAGTACCCACCACCAGGCTCTCCCATTCCCCCACCTCCCTCCCTCCAAGTCTCTCAGTTTGTTTCTGTGTCCAAAGTCTCTGTTGTTTCGTTTCTCTCCCTGGATCATCTTACTTCCCGTTTACTTTCCTTCTCCCACTGTCCTCCAGGTTACCCCTCATGCACTGCAAGTAAGTGAAACCATGTGATACTTGACTTTCTCTTCTTGACATACATACAATGGAATACTATACCTCCATCAGAAAGGATGAATATCCAACTTTTGTAGCAACATGGACTGGACTGGAAGAGATTATGCTGAGTGAAATAAGCCAAGAAGAAATTGCTTCTTTTTAAAAAATTTAGTAATATTATGCAACCCAATTAATACAGCCCAAATGAATGCAAAAAATGGCTGTTACCTTATTATGCCATCAGTTTTGTTTTGTTTTGTTTTTTAAGTTAGTTTCACTACCAGCATGGAGCCCAACGTGGAACCTGAACCCAGGACACTAATGATAAAGACCTAAGATGAGATCAAGGCTCAGATACTCAACCAACTGAGCAACCTAGACACTCCATGCCATTTGTTATTTTTGACAGGCGATGAATTCTGTTGGGAAATAAATGCCAACATCTTTATAAAAAGGATTATATGATTAAGGTTTAAAGTCATTATCCTATGCCATGGATCTTTGACTTATCCCAACAGCAGAGGTATTTTTTCTGGATCCTCATAAATTTTGATACATTTTGGACAAATATAAACAGATTGCGACCACTTCTGTATTTGGGTTCCAGTTTCATCAATGGTAGAGTAATGTACATTGACTATGACGTAGCCATAAAAAGGAATAAACTAGTGATACAGGCAACAACTTGAGTGGATCTCAAGGGCATTGTGCAGTGGCCAGCTGCTTCCTCTGGATTTTGTGATATCAATGGGACAAAGAGAGACCATCCTCACCTTGACGTAATGCCTACCTTTTCCTGGATTACTTGAATTACTCACAATTCTCTATATTTTTTCCTTCCTTCCCACATAGATAGAAATGCATACATTTTTGTGCTTATAAATAGATACATAATTAAAATAAGAAACAAAATAGTCATATATTCAAAGTATCTGTAAAATAAATGTGCAGTTTTAATTTTAATGCATTTGCATTATAGAAGATATAAACAATTTGCAAAATGTAGGAGAGTTGGAATTTACTCATTATTTAAATTGTTACTAATTCATTTTTTCTAATTTCTTTCTTTTATATTCCAGGTAATAAAAACTATGCTGAATAACATCAAAATTATCCAAAATCATGGTGGATATATTGAAAGATAATACCTGCTACTCTCCAGGTAATTTTTTCTGTTGCATTTGCAGATTGTTTATATCTTTTATAGAAGTGAATTTATTAAAATTTCACATGGCACAGGGCTTTACAGGAATCCCATTGATTAACACTCCTTTATTTATTAAAATCAATAAATAATTAAACATGCACTATTATATATGCCCTTCTTTGTATTACATCTACATTTTGTACATTTTATATTCACGTTTCTCTTTTGAATATAATTACTAATTCATAGCTGTTCACAGTCTCCACTTGTTTCAATTAACCATTATGATTATTATCACTAGTAAGAAGATGGTACTTCCAGCTTAGCTCGTACAAGCCCCCTATAAATTTGCTCTTCTGTCCTTCAGCACTGCCCTTGACATTTTTGAAGTTATCACTGAGATTCCAGACAATACGAGAATATTTCAGACCAATTCTGGTTTGGTGTTTTGAGTTTTGTTTGGTTGGTTGGTTTTTGGTTGTTGAGGAGTTTGTTTTTTGTTTTTTGTTTTGGTTTGGTTTGGTTTGTTTGTTTTGGTTTTTTTTTTTTTTTTGGTGGTTTGTTTTGTTTTGTCTTTTGCTCAAAGACAAGGATCAATATCCTGCCCAATTGTTCTCGTTCTTTTTAATGGTGTGCATTCTCAGAGAAAAATACGGGTACTCTGGGACACATGAGAGCTGCGGGTGGGTGGAAGTGTGGCCACTATAGGGACAATTAGTGATGACAGACTAGAAAATATGTATCTTTTTAAGATCATGAGTTCACACCAGTGTTTCCAATTTAACACATGACCTCACTTCCCTACCTTTCCTAGAGTCTGAAATTTCATCAGCCAGTGAGGCCACCAATGCTGATAGCTTCATGCCTACAACCAACATAAGTAAATATCTCTATCCCCTTTCTACAAATCAGAAGGCAGAGTTTTGAGACTATTAAATTAGTCTCCATAACACAGTAAAGCAGAATATGGCATCTAGCCCATAAATACTAAAATTTCTTTTAGACAATGTGAATCTACTGAAATTGGTGTCAATATGTTATGTAAATTATTTGTGTTGTTTGGCAGCATCTGGTTTTTTTGTACAGACACCTGCAGGGTTATCTTACCATTCCAAAAATCTCCCAGTGTGTGTCTAGGATGTGGGTCACTTTCCACTGATTTTGTGTAGAACCTGATGAGCCCTTTCATTTATATGTAGTAGTCTTTCCATAACTCTAGAAAGCTTGTTCCATCATTTTTTATGGCTAATTATTACCTATTTTCTTGTTTCTTTTTCCAAACACCTTGGTTTACTTTCTGTTCTTGATACTCTACACCTGCCTTCTTTTCTCCATTTTCTCTCTTTTCATTCTGGGGGATACTTCTGCCATGCCCCATATCATAGATTCATTCTTGGGCAGTGTTACTTTTCACTCCTCCAGTTTATATGTGAATGTTCATCTATGGTTGCATTTTTGTTTCTAAGACATTTCCAATTCTATCTCTCATCTTGCTGCTTCATCTGTGGATTCTTAGAGACAATGACCTCTTTTCCTCTTGTGAGGACACTAATCTCCCAAACCTGCTCTGGGCCCCACAGGAGGGCACTGCACTTCCTGATCCTGCCACACCCCAGCCACACCTTATCTGTACTATTCAGGTGCAGTGAGCACCTACCGCTCCTAGCCGCCTGCCAGCCCCTTCTCCAGGACTCCAGACTCCACCCCACAGAATGCAGTCTATGAATGCCAATTTCCTCCCACTTTTTGATCCCTGTCCTGGAATTTGCAGTATCTGCCTTGTTCTGGGATCCTGGCAGAAAACGTCCTAGGGCTTCAGGAAAAAGCAGAGCAAATAGCAATTTGCCTCTCAGAATAGTTCCATAGGGGTAAAGACCAGTAGCTGGCTTTTCCAGTGGGGTGCACCCTCAGACTCTATGCAGGCATACCACCCCAGACCTCATTACCTCTCCTTGGGCAGCTGTTCTTAAGTAGAGCTGACCCTGTCATTCTGACTCAGCTCCATTTAGGTGCTTTTCTGCATCAAGAGGTCTGCTGTTATTAGTTTTCCAGGCTGAAATTTTTCATTGTTACTGGGTCTTTATGTGTTTGTTGTGAGATAGATGCCATTCTAAACAAAAAGTCTCAGCCTAAATAAATCTGAGGGATTTTTAAAAAATATCATTTCTTAGTGTTGATAGAAATGAGAGGATTGGGAAGCCCTGTCAGAACAGGCCATCATTAGCATAAGGCTTATTTCAGCTACAGTTTGCATTTATACAAAGACACTGTTTATTGAATCCATTTCACAGTTGAGGAAATTGAGCTAAAGTAGCTAGTCCAAGGTTGCATAGGAAGCATGCAAATTAAGAATGAAGAGCCTCCAGCGCACATTTGGTTCAAAACTGTCAGTCAAGTTCAATCCTGACCAAAGCAGCTAAGATGACCTTGGCATGAAAAAGTGACTTAAGCAATTGTTGTTAACATATTGAATCTTTGCAATGGTAAAAATGATTGGAAATTTTTTTGTGTATGCTTTTGTTTTTTTGTTGTTTTTTTCTTATTCTATAGAACAACTCTGGTGTTAAGCTTTCAGGTTGGTCAAGCTTTATGATAGGAAATAAAGGCTCTGTGAGAACTATCCCATTTCCCAATTATGAAATGTCTTTCATGGTTCTTTTGTACAAATAAAATGAAATAGGTCACATATGAATTATGACCTTCTCTGCAAGTAGAATTTTATAATACTACAACCCAAGTCTAACAAATTAAAATGAAGAGTGTGTATTAGTTTTAGAGAAAAATGTTTTACTTTATGTCTATGTGAACATCAGTAGAATTAACAGATGTAATAATAAGAGTTTCTAGAGTTATTTAACAACAACAAAAATGATTGTAGTAAGTGAGGAAAGCATTTTGAAAATTAGTTGTGACAAAATGTTTTCTGTATTAAACCCAGTTTTGTTTTGCACACAACATGCACAAACACGGAACATACTCTATTTTCCAGAGTCACTGATCTTTCCATGTAGTTTGCAAACTCTCCTGCCATTAATTAGACCCCACTCTGTTTAGTCTCATTCCCTACAACTTCCTGTCAAGCAAGTTCCTTTCTAGGCTGGTTCATTCTTCACCAGTTTCCAAAGGCCTAGGGCTATCCCCTTCTACCAATCCTTAAGAGTATGTGCTCAGATCTCTTTTTCACCTTTCCAAGCCCTGGGCAAATTTCCAACCTCACCCCACATCTTCCACTAGTCCCCTGGATATCAACCCTAATTTGCTTTGAGCTCCTTTGTCTTTGATTTCCTCCAGCTCTTTTTTTTTTAAGATTTTATTTATTTATTTGAGAGAGAGAGTATGAGAGAGCACAGAGAGCATAGGGGGTGAGAGGAGGGAGAAGCAGACTCCCCACTGAGCAGGGAACCTGTTGCCCACCAGGCTCCATCCTAGGACCCTGGGATCATGACCTGAGCTGAAGGCAGATGCTTAACCAACTGAGCCTCCCAAGTACCCCTGATTTCCCCCAGCTTTTAATCATTCATACATTCAGTCAGTGAGTCAGTCAGTCAGTCACATAAACCTTTTATTGAAAGCCTATTACACACTAGGCACTATTGTAGGTCTATGTATGCAGGGAGACACAGCAATGAATAAAACAGACAGAGCACCTACTTTTGTAGGCCTTCTAATGTGGTGAGAGAGACAATAGACACAAATAAGAGAAAAGCAATGAGGTGTTTAGTCCCCACACAGACAAATGTGTGACCATTCTACATAGGATGTCCAGACAAGGCCTCCATGAGAAAGTGATATTCAGGCAGAGGTGTGGATGATGTGAAGATACTCAGCTAGTGGTATTAAGAGAGAAAGGACTGCATGTAGAAGGAACAGCTACCATGATCTCTTAAACGTCCTATAGTGGGAATGAGTTTGGATTGTTCAAATTTTAAACAGAAAGAAGTTCTATGGGCTTTTGTTGCCAGGAGAAGCAGAGAATGGGTGAAGGACAAAGAGGTAGAGAGGTACCATACATCAGGGGTAGGACTGTAAGCAGGACATACTATGATCTGGCTTATAGTTTTTAAAAAATTTCCCTAACTGCTCTGCAAAGGCAGGATTGGAAGAGAATAAATGTGGAAGCCAATGCTTCATGTAAGGCACCAATGCTTCATTTGAGTGACAGAACATGGGGATCTTGATTAGAGTGTTGGAAATGGAGATGAAGAAGAATTCTGAATATATTTGGAGGCACATTCTATGTTCCATATTTTACCTGACCACATCCTTAATTTCTTGGACTGAAATTCTCCCTGATTTACCTTTATATTCCCAAGTTAGAGATTACTCTCATTGAAATCCTATCATAGTTTGGCGGTTCCACCTTTACCCTGTTTTTTGTTCACCTTATCCATTTGACCCAAGCAGGGAGTCTATCCCCATCATTCTTTACTTCCTCCTGACACTTAATGGCCCCTAGCATTTTCCACATGTCTCTAGTTATGTAAGTCTTTAGCTTTACAAAGACATTTTTGAAAGCTACTGATATTTGTTTTTATGTGTTCTTAACTTCAGCCCTTTATGCATTTTAAAACAGCTTTCAAAATTTTAGTTTTTCAAAGAAATCTCTACAGAGTCACAGTGACTTTATTAAATACTTTCCCCCCTTTCATTCTTTGGTTTTGTTTATAATTGGAGAGTAAGGATATTATTTTGAAGAGTCTAGCTTTCTTTTTAAGCCAAATCACCCAAGGTTTCGCATTTACGCCTGTGAAAGACAGAGGTAGGACTCAGCAGCCATCTCAAAGTTAGTAGACAAGAGATCTGTAAGGCTCAGACAATGTTATGGTCAAATTAGGATATATCAGTATGCTACAGGTTCAGACTCATGTTGTATTAAAATTTCTGAAGTAATAATCCTGCTAGAAGCAAAGACAAAATGTTCATGTCTAGACATAAGTTAATCTCCATTATAATAATTACATATAACTGAGCCAAATATGAACTATCATTCTGGAAAATATTAACATTAGCAAATAGAAGTTCAAAGCAGACATCCATTTTTAAAATTTAAAATGTTAAAACTGATATTCTTCATTCTCTCTCTCTCTTTTACACACACACATGTTTGTTGTTAGAATACTATAAGAATTATAAGGCTGAAAAGCATCTTGCAATTCGATCTAGTTTACCCATCTTGACTTTAAGAGGTTTACAAATGGACCATCCCAGACCATGAAGAAAATCCAAACTTCCTTGGAATCAACTTCAATAATTACATCTTATGTTAGGAACACTGTTATCAATCTACATTGTCTGGAGTATAACAAATCAGTACTACACATATTCACAGGCTAGAATATAAAGAGTGAGCCCCTTCCTTGATTTGGTGTGGAAATTAAATAATGGTTAATAGCTTAATTTTTTAATTTAATTTAATAAAAGTACAAAAAGAGAGTATCTAATTTATTTTTAACAGTGTTATGTAGATACAGCTAATATACAAAAAACTCAACATATTTAATGTAGACAATTTGATCGGTTTGGACATATGCATATGCTCATGAAGCCACAACTAAAATCAAGGTGATAAACACCTCTATCACCTCTGAAGAAGAGATTTTTAAAATTTGATTTTAACTTGAGAACTAGACAATGAGCTTTTCTCTTTTTTTTAACTTTTAAAAAAGATTTTATTTATTTATTTGACAGAGAGAGATCACAAGTAAGCAGAGAGAGGAGGAAACATGCTCCCCGCTGAGCAGAGAGCCTGATGCGGGCCTCAATCCCAGGACCCTGAGATCATGACCTGAGCCTAAGGCAGAGGCTTTAACCCACTGAGCCACTCAGGTGCCCACAATTTTTCTTCTTTAGATTTTTAATGTGATAGACTAAAATACTTAATTTTGAAATGATAAACCAACCTTGAAGCCTATGATAAATTCTACTTTGTCCTGGTGAATAATCCATTTTGTATATTGTTAGATTCAATTGGATAATTTTATTTATTTATTTGATGGAAACACAGCTAGAAAGGAAGCAGAAGCAGGGGGAGTGAGAGAGGGAGAAGCAGGCTTCCCCCAAGCAGGGACCCCAATGAGGGGGCTCGATTCCGGGACTTCGGGATCATGAGCTGAGCTGAAGGCAGATGTTTAGTGACTGAGCCACTCAGGCGCCCCAATATTCAATTGGCTAATTTTTCCTGAGGCTCTTTGCATCTATATTTATGAGAGATACTCGTCTATAGTTCTCTTGTATTCTCTTTGTCTGATATTGATACTAATATTAATACTGGCCTCATAACATGGGTTAAAAAATATGGAAAAAGTAGACTGCATTAGTAAAATAGAAGCCAATCTGTCTTGGGGCAGAGACTGAGCTTGTTGAGGAGCTAAATTCAGAGAAGTCTTCAGGATGCAGCAAGGCACTGAGTCAGTGCCTCCCTGCAGTATATGGCGAGGCTATTCGTGAAACTCAGTACTCCCAAATGAGGTGACAGACCTGAAGTCTGGAACTCTTTTCTCAGCATGCTAGGTTATAGTCAGTTTACAGTCTCTGGGTCCAGGTAAAGAAGAGTGAAATATATTCCATGGGAATAAGGTAGCTATTGATTTGATTGCCCACCATTACCAGTCTTAGGAAAGTGCTGGAAATAATTTAGGTCCACAATCACCCCCTTATCCACGGGGATCCATTCCAAGACCCTCAGTGCATACCTGAAACCACAGATAATGCTGAATCCTATATGTATGATGTTTTTCTTATACATACATACATATGATCAGGTTTAATTTATAAATTAAGGTCAGTAAGAGATTAACAGCAATAGCTAATAATAAACAATTATAAAAATAAACTATAATAAAAGTTGCATGGATGTGGTCTCTCTCTAAATAACTTATTGTGCTGCACTCATCCCTCTTCTTGTGATGATATAAGGTGCCAGACAGCCTACATGATGAGATGAAGTGAGGTGAAGGACACAGGAACTGTGACATAGCATTGGCTATTACTAACTGGTTGACAAATTGGGAGGATCATCTGCTCTCTCCCCATGGTTGACTATGGGTAAAACCGAGACCACAGAAGGTGAAACCTTGGATAAGGGGTATGGGTGACTGAAATTAAAGTCCATTACATAAGGCTTCACTTGATCACTCAAACTATGACTTCCTTTCCTGGCCTGCAAGCTATAGAAGTTGGACAGGATTTCCCTCTCCTAGCCCCAAATCATTGCTACAATAAGACTCTCATAGAAAACAAGAAAAAAAATTCAATTTTGACTTGTGGCACAGAAGTGTTGATACCAATAAAATCTGTTGGCCAGATGGATTAGTAAGAATTACTTCCCACAGACATTTAAGAAGCTGAAATAATTATATCTTGAGTCTTTAGAGAATTATTGAGAAATATCATTTCTGTGTCCTTTACTTTCTAATTCAACACATAAATGATGGATAGATGACAGATAGGTGATGATTAGATTAGACAGATGATAGATGATGATGATGATAGATAGATAGATAGATAGATAGATAGATAGATAGATAGATAGATAGATAATAGATAGATAGATGATAGAGATAGATAATAGATAGGTAATAGATAGATGATAGATGATTGATAGATAGATGATAGATAGATAGATGATAGATAGATGATGATAGATGATAGATGATAGATAGATAGATGATAGATAGATAGATGCAAAGAAATGTAAAGGAGAAGGGGAGAGGGAGGAAGAGAGGTACCTACAGTTATGTAAATGAGAATCAACTCTTATGTTTGAGATGTCAAATTAACAAATCCTTAAGAGACAAAAGAAAACAAATGGAAGTGAAGATTTAAGTAGCCATATGGATGTTTCTAAGGTTTATTATTGAGAAGCCAGGCATGAGAATGAGATGTTTGAACATTAATTGGTGTGTTATTATATGGTTATATAGCTAGCAGGAAATATGTGCATTTTATAAAGAAATAAAAACCTGGCGAATGTACATGTTTCTCATGGTATTGAGACATTTGTAAGTTCTTCTCTTGGTCTTGATATAACACAGTTGTGCCCACTCTATAATTTACAGACAAGTTTTAGACACGAGGATACAAACTGTTCTTGAAACTGCCTCCACAAATATTGTTTTTTTGTAAAATGTTTTTATGCAGTTGTAACTGAGCTCCCTCCCCAAACTGTGATTCAGGTCTTTGGTGAGGAACTATCAGAAACTTAGCCTTTGCTGGATACTGTGGAGAAGGAAAACATTCTAAGTGAGCTTTCTGTTTGGATTTATCTTTGCAATCCTGAGTTCTATGAAAAATGTCAAGATCAAATTATAAACTTGGATCAGTTGAAACCTGGAAACTTTAGAAAGTGTTCCTTACCCCTAACTTTCTGAATTCCTGCATTCTCTCAATTTTTAAAAAACAAAGGCTGAAGACACCTGAGGCTTGTCATATGTGTTTAGAACTTACTATCACTCTGAAGTTTACCTACTTCCCAGATATCTGAGGGCCTGAGTCTAGCTGATGCCCAGTACTGAGGAAGCAATGATGTGTAAGACACATAACAACCCCCTCTCTCAGCACACAACTCAGACAGAGACTCAGATCTCAAAAGCGTTGTCTCTGAGGTGATGAGTACTTCAAGGAGGAGTCATGGAGATGAAGGAAATATCGGCTTACACTAGTCTAAGTATCAAGAAATGGCCTGTTTTGTTAAAATTGTAAGTAGTGTTGATGATCATCTGCTATAGGTGGGTGTGGGGACATCAAGTGCAGGGAGAAGCCGGGCAGGAGCACCCTGTATTAAGGATTCCAGAGAAGTGCGAGCATGGAAAAGCTAAGTCAGGCTGAGGTTTGCAGCAAGTAACAACTGCAAGGAAACCTGCACCATCTACACAACACAGCAAAGTAAAATGGAGAGAACCTTGTATATGATGTGCTTGTCAAAATCAGGACGGGAATTCTCCCTTTTCTAAGTGAAGCCTTATTTTGGTTCTTTTAAAATAAACAAAGAAAAGGGCATTTCAGGGAAGCAAGATATCTAGAGACCATTTGACAAGGATTTACTCTCCTCTTCACTGTGTGCGCAACACTACATTTCACAGCCTTCAAAGATTCCCACTGTTATGTTCCCCCAGATTCACGTGTCAAAGTGTTAACCCCCCAATGTGATGGTAGTAAGAGGTGGGTCTCTGAGAAGTCATAAGCATGAAGGTGGAACCCTCACCAATGGGATTAGTGCATTACAAAAGCAAGCTTAGAGCGCCCTCATCATTATTCTGCCACATGAGAATGAGAAGTTGGCAGTTGGCAACCTGGCAAAGGTCTCTCACCTCTTTAATTCTATGGGCACCCTGACATCAGACTTCCAGCCTCCAGAACTGGGAGAAGAAAATTTCTGCTATGTATAAGACCCCCAGTCTGTATGGAAGCCCAAAGGAATGAAGAAAAATACCCTGTGTTTCCGCCCCGATGTGGGCTCATCATCCTTTCATTCACGCATGTGCACGGATTTGAACCTCTTACCCTGTTGGGGGGTAGGAAACAAAGATTTGGTTCTGCTTCAAGGCTAGAGGGATGGGACAGTGCCATGCTTCACACCTTTTTTATGAGTGGCTGATAGAAACTGAATTGTGTGTCATGGTAGACAGATTCCTCTCTTTTCTCCATTAGCCACATTAAGCCATAAGCAGCATAATGTTTGAAGAGGGATTTTCCACAGGAACAGTGCAAGCATACGTGTGGCTTGTTGCAAAATGTGAAATTTATTTTTCGGAGAAAGGAAACATGGATTGGTGGGACTTAACTTGGGAACAATAGTTAACAGTCGATTTATTTCCAACTGTTTTCCAATAGAAAGGAAAAAAATAAACCAATATATGGTGAGTTTGAAGAGGCTTCATGCCTGTGAAAAGGATTTGAACATTCCTGGAAACAATAATGCAATCATTTGATAATAATAACTGTGGTAGTAATAGTAATGATAATGGCAAAAATTGAAAGGTAGAGTAATGAAATTTTAAAAAATCTATTTAGAAAGTGATCAGGTACTATATGTATGGAAATAATTGCCCAAAGGAAAGATTAAGTATTCCAAATATTCAAAAAACATCCTTCCTAAAAATCTTTGCACTGAGATCAAAGCAATCATCGTAGTGATTGCCTTACGAGAAGCTGGGCATTGCAACCTAAGTCATTTTAAAATATTGCTTCACATCTGTCTTATCCCAAGATAATTATAAGTTCATGATGGTGCCAAATGTAGATTTTGTTTATTTCTTTCTGAAAACTGTGAGAGAGATTTTAACGGCATTCACTAGAGCATATGGTCAGATGTGTGCTTATTTTGAAAGGTTACTCATATACGTGCTCCAAACACATATGTACACGTTGTTTGGAATGGTGATAGCGTTCATTGGTCTGGGCTTCCATTAGTTTATTTCACTTTCAGATGAGCTTTTCCATTGCACCCTCAGCAGTATTGACTTATTAAAATGCTGCCGCTTGCCAACTGAAATACTGTCAAACGTTTTTCAGCTTTCTCTTTCACACTGCAATTCGGAAGAAAATGCTCTTGCTATCACACTGCATCACAAATGACTTTCTTGTTCCCACCTTAAGTAATACAGCTGAAGTTGCCACTTAATTTCCAGCATCGACCCAACCGCTGCAAATGTCATGCATGCAGTTGTCAGTATCAAGGTGTGTTGCACAGTCTGCTCTAGGAGAGAGGGCTATTTTTCCCTAGCAAGGCCATCACATAGACTTTTATTTCTTTTTCAGTACAATGGCTGTGAAAGAAACAGTCGTCTTTATGTACAGCATGTCTTTCTGGCATAAGGTTGAAATAAATAGAGGATATGTTTAAAGTTAAGGCTTTTATGAAGACCACAGTCCTCAATGAGTTACATACTGCATGAATCTGTCTTTTACATATTTCAAATGCCAGCAGTAGACTCCATCTCTCCCACTGAACCCCTCTTGCTGATACTATCTTCCCAGGCTATTTTGATGTCCTGTGAGAATGAGGCCTCTTTGGGAAGCATATACATAATCACACTGATCCTGATTCAAGTTCTGCATTGCATAATGAAGAAAGGGAATGTATGAATAAGAATACGAGTTGTTTATTTATAATAGCGTAGGTGTTAACAAGTTGTGGGTACTTCTAAATCTCAAAAATATCTCCAAATTAATAAAAGCAAATTAGATCTTGTATAACTCCATATTATTTCTAGGTAAAGGCAAGAAGGAAGTAAACGTAATGGCCCAGAGTTTAAAAATAAAGACAGGGGGATGTAGGTAAACTCTTAAGAAATGAAGGCTGAAGTGCCAAGTGAAATCATCTGTATAAATTTTAAACTATTCAAATTTTTGTTAGAATTAGAGCTTTTAGCCTCATAGAACGGTTCTCTTCTTGTTAGCATTACAAAATGATATTTATTACTTTTTTAAGCATTAAGATAGACAATCTTGGTAGATAAAAAGCATTTATAAACTTTAGTGGACTCTGGAAGTTGATGAAGTTGAATGGTGTGTCGTCATGAAGAACTATTCTGATAACACAAGAGACAGAATTTTCAGGTAGGAAAGAAGGACAAATAGCTATGCAAGTATATATCAGTGCCTGTGCATCAGACCTTCCCAAGTTCTACAAGGTTATATTTAGGGAGGAAAAAGATTTTTAAGAAATAAATGATAAAAAAAAAAGAAAGAAATGATAAAAGAATGAATCCATGTGGGAAAAAAAAAGGAAAGGAAGCTTTACTCACATCTTCCTGATTTATTAAGAACCCTAATGATGGAAAAAAAGTAATTGGTAATGATCAACTAGGTCTCTAAATCCTCCATATAACCAAGTGCTCTCAGATCAAGATTATGACCCTACTACACATTATGAATCTCAGTATTAAATCAAAACCCCTCCAAGCTTAGGCTGATGGCAAATCTGTAGAAGATGTGAGGGTTGCAGATATGCCCACCTTCACACTCTTGGCAGCTGTGTGATGCTGGATAAGGTGTTAAAGTAATGACATCTTCTTCCATTCATACTAGGCATCCTAAGGAAACTTGCAGAGAGCCGTGGGCAAGTCAGTCTACTTAGTGAAATGGAGTAGATATCCATGCAGTAAACCCCAGTTTACTGAGGAAAAGGGCTTCTTGAAGAATTATTAAGTTGCCAACATTTTGCTACTCCTGAATCTTGGAAACAGGCAACTTTAATGTACCTCAAGGAACTCCATATCCTATAAGTTCCTCTTTGTTTGGTTGTTGAAAGAAGGAGTTTCAGGGCTTATCGATGATCAATTTATGTGGCAATTTAGCAAGCCATGGTACCCAGATACTTGGTCAAATATTATTGTGTATGTATCTGTGAAGGTGTTTTGGATGAGATTAAAATTTAAAGAACAGACCCAAGTAAAACAGATTGTCCTCCATACTATGGGTGGGCCTTATCTAATCAGTTGAAGGCCTAAACAGAACAAAGGATGATCTCCCCAGAGCAAGAAAGACTTCTGCCAGTAGACTGTCTTTGGATTTAGACTGCAACACTGACTCTTTCCTGGGTCTCCAGCTTGCTGGCTTACCCTGCAGAATTTGGACTTCCATCTCCATGAGCCAATTCCTTAAAACTTTTCTGTCTGTCTGTCCCTCTCTCTCTCTCTAAATATATATATATATATATATATATATATATATATATATATATATATATATATATATGAATATACAACCTGTTGGTTCAGGTTCTCTGGAGAACTCTGACTAATATGAGTGTGCTATTCCCAGGTACCTCTCTAAGTAAAGGGATAAGCTCAAATCCAAACAAATGAACAGACAAGTATCATAAATCCATACATCATATATGCATACTCATGCAGTCAAGGAGTGAATGGACTTAATGAGATGGTTGAGGCACGTTTTAGCAATATAATTCTCTAGCCATGTAACTACTATGATAACTTCTGACTGAAAAAAGGAAAATATCATCCCCTATAATTAATAAAACATGCAGTTGAGAAGAATTTGCTCTTTGAAGGACAACTGACAACTTTCTGCCATGTTCTTTGAGATCTGCTAACATATCTCAGTCTCTGACCCAATGGGGAACATGATACTATAAAGACAGGTGGAGTCTGACAGACATGAACACACAAAGGTGTATGCCCATTGCTCTCTCAATTACCTGTATTTGCAGCCTATATCACAGCAAATGGGGAAATGTTAATTAAATGACATATATAGAATACTTCAAGCCAATATTAATTTTGACACTCTATAGTGCAAATAAGAATGAGACATCTTGGGGAGGGTATGTGCTATGGTGAGTACTGTGAATTGTGTAAGACTGATGACTCACAGACCTGTACCCCTGAAGCAAGTAATACATTATATGTTAATGATAAATAAATACATACATACATATATAAATAAAATGAGATATCTTTGTCACCAAGGACCTGCTTATTTTGTTCATTTTTCTCTCAGAAACCTAATTCTGTGGCACATCAAACTTTAAAGACAAAGGTAACTTAAATTGATTCACTCCCATGTATTTACTGAACCACAAAGTCAGCATTCAGTAACCTTACCAACAGGATTTTCTCAAGGTGACGAGAACTATCCATCTCCTGTTGAGATACTAAATGTTCTTTCTCACCCATTACTGGCAAAAATTTTTTGAAAACAAAGAACATTTTTAGTGAAAATACAGGGAAGGAAATGGAGGGGAATATCTGAGCCATTCTTTGAGTTTCTATGTTGGCTAGTATTCCAATTCTTTCTTCTAAATTATCACTAAATAAATTGTAAGCCTGATTATATAAGTTATGAGTTCTTTTTTTTTTTATTCTGCCTCATATACTCTGGCTGTTAGAGTATCAAGATTATTTTATTTTATTTTTATTTTTTTGTTATATTATGTTTGTCACCATACCATACAACATTAGTTTTTGATGTAGTGTTCCATGATTCACTGTTTGTGTAGAACACCCAGTGCTCCATGCAGTTCATTTAGACTGCATCTCATTCACACTATTTTTTTTTACTTTAAATTTATTTTATTTTTTCAGTGTTCCAAGATAGAGGAAAGTAGGAGAAGGAAAGGAAATGAGAAGTAGGGTAATTCAGGGAGAGAAACAAAACATGAGAGACTTTGGACACAGAAAAAACTGAGGGACTTGGAGGGAAGGTGGTGGGGAGATGGGAGAGTCTGGTGGTGGGTAAACAAGTTATGAGTTCTTAAAGCACATATGTTCACATACAGCAAGGTGTAGAACTTCAGGAATTCATGAGACAAATGTGCGAATGAAAAAAAAAAAAAAGAGAGAGAACTCTATTTGAAATTTTAAACCAGTGCCATTCTGCTTGCAAAACAAAACAAAACAAAACAAAAAATAGTTACACATTTTTGCTGAGAAGTAGCCAGGGAATCCTTCTAATGAGAGATAGTTTTTTTTTAATTTTTTAATCAGCCATATCTAAGGTAAATGTCTATGATTATACATTGAGAGGATGTCCATCTTTAAGCTTTCTAGTTGATGCTACATTAAGAAAAAAACAAAACAAAGACAGTACATTCATTATCTTCTTCTATTTTTGTATTAGACACACATTCTGCATAAGAGCAGAATAGTCTCCACTCAAAAGAAGCAGCATTTGTCTTTTAGCACCCAATGTATATCCCAGAGGCTCCCGAGAGGGAACACTTGATGAGGTGCCCATAAAGACCCATCATTCACAAAGTTTCAGATGCCTTATGTAATGGCTGGATTCTCTAGCAGCCTGGAAATCACTGACAACTTTCATTTGCCTTCTGTGTCACCTGTAAACATGAAAAAAAATCTAGGAAAATGAAAAACATTTCTACTACATGAGCATACAGCTGGTGTCATTGCCACAGATGTCATAACTAATGTATGGACAAAACATGAAGGGTCTAACCCGGCTTCTTGGATTTCCAGTTGTATGAACTTAGTCACTTTTTGGAAAAAAGTTCGGTTAACTTGGCACAGTTTCACTGGATATAATATACAATAAGTAAAGCTATTCAGCCTAAGAGGATTCAAGTTATAAGTGTAGAAGTGCCATTCATTTTCTTTTTTTAATTAGATTTTTTTCATAGAAGTTTAAGATTCACAATAAAATTGAGGAGGTGCAATTGCACTACTGGGCATTTACCCCAAAGATACGGATGTAGTGAAAGAAGGGCCATATGCACCCCAATGTTCATTGCAGCAATGGCCACATCACCAAACTGTGGAAAGAGCCAAGGTGCCCTTCAACAGATGAATGGATAAAGAAGATGTGGTACATATATACAATGGAATACTATGCCTCCGTCAGAAAGGATGAATACCCAACTTTTGTAGCAACATGGACTGGACTGGAAGAGATTATGCTGAGTGAAATAAGCCAAGAAGAGAAAGTCAAGTATCGCATGGTTTCACT